>JAEIIJ010001999.1:0-11783 GCA_018904815.1 Drosophila ogumai
AAATCCTTTATAGTATTTAGAGGCATAATATATATTTTTTTTTAATTTTATCTAATTTAATTTAATTTAATTTAATAAAATCACTTCCCGCTCAAAAATCAAACACATAACAAACCTGTTTTTGGCAGCACAAAATCGCCATCTGGCGGAGCAATAGAACACTAAGCTAGCCAAGCTGCAAACCGAAATCGAAATCCAGTTTAAAGCGTTGCCAGCCGTCGCACATATCCTGGCCTCACCTGTTCCCAGAGCAGTGGCATCTCCCCGAGCCCAGTCACGTTTTCCCCGTTTCGACCGTCGTCGTCCTCGTCGTCGCCGTCGCAAAAATTACCCAAAAAAAAAGAAGAAATCAAAGATAAAAAACCACACAAAGTTTGCACAGTTTTGCTCCTTAAAAAAAGCTGGCCAAAAAGCAAAGGAATTGCCAGAAATCTAGTCCAGGAGATCCGGTTTTGTGTGTGTGTCCCGAAACTCAAAACGGAATTAATTGCTTGCAAAATCGAACAAAGACACAGCGAAAAGACGGGGCCGAGCTTCGGATTACGCACATCGGCGTATATATAGTGATATATATATATATATATTAAAAAATAGTGATATATAGAGAGAGAGAGCTACTCTCCAGGACGATATCCTTTTGCGGCAGCTGGAGCTTTGTTGTCGCCCGTATTATTATTATGTAAGCCCCCCCTTCCGGACGAGTGTGTGTTGTTTGTGTTGTGTCCCCGCAATGAAGTCCATATTGTCAAAGGCAATTGAACGGGTCCTGCCACGCCCCCACCCTCCAACCTTCCGCAGGAACTACCCCAACACTAAAGCAACAGCAACAGCAACAGCAGGACACAAACACGGACACGGAATCTTTGTTGCTGTTGCATTTATTTGATTTGATGACTAAGTGTGGCGGCTGTCGTCGAGAGGGGGTGGCAGCGGGGGCGGTGGCTTTTAAGGACCTTTGTGGGGGTTGGACGCAGGATGTACTGTTGTCGGCGCTTGTCGCATATCGATCGCAATTATCGATAAGTTGCATGACGTGAGCTGAGCTGAGCTGAGCTGAGCCGCAAATTCAGTTCAAGGCAACGCCTCTTGTAAAATATCTGCTCCTTGCGTGCTCATCCTTTGCATCCTGCGCACCCACGCAACAAGGACTCAGTAAACCGATACCAAATCGATTATAAATCGATACAAGTATTCTTAAAAATTCAATAAAATTAAATTATTAAAACACATACCTCTTTTTTTATTCCAGAACTCCGGCCAGGATGTTGTCGCTGCCATCCCCTCCGTCGCTTCTCCTGCTGCTTCTTTTGTTCTTCTTTGGCTCAGACATTTCTGGAGCGGATCGATCCGCCTCCTCCTTGCTTCCGGCCGAGAATGTGACGCTGGCGGCACTGCCCTCATCCTCGTCATCGGCGGCGGCACCCATTACCGACAGCACCGTGTCCTCGGTGCCGGAGAAGCCGCTGGGCGACTACGACAACCCCAGCAGCTCCCAGGGGAGTAGCATTGGCAGCAACAGCAACGGGAGCAGCCAGCCTGGCCACCTGGCCAGCCTAGGGACGTCCTACAATGGGAACAACAACGAGGCCAGCGATGAGCAGATCACCAGCAGCAGCAGCAGCAGCAGCAACATGAGCCAATCGAGCTCCGGCTCCAGTTCCAGCTCCTTGAGCAACAGCAGCAGCAATCCCATCTCCAGCACAGCTGTATTGGCAGGAGCAGGTGGTGGGACTGACAACCAGGATGGCCTGGTCCTGGCCACGCCCACGGCCATCAATGGCAGCACGCCGCCAGAGCATCAGACCATTGGCCAGGCACCGCCAACCAAAGGCGAACAGGAGGCAATCCTGCGGGCCCTCGACTGGCTAAAGGAGAAACGGGCCTCGGACTATGGCTGGGGCAATGACACCCATGTGGTTATCCTGGCCAAGGAGCTGTCCGGCGGAAGGGATCCCAACGACAGTGTCGATGGGCATGTCCAGGTGATCCAGGAGCTGGAGGATACGCTCTCAGTGAAGGAGATGGAAATCGAAATTCTGGCCATGCTGGATCGCCATCATACGCTGCCCAAGCCCCTGGATCTGGACAAGCTGGCCCGCTATGTGCTGGCTTTGGGTTCGCTGTGCAAGGACCCGAAGCACTTCCATGGCCACGATCTGGTGGCCACACTGCAGCACCACGAGCCGGCCCAGGATATTGAGTTTGCGCTGACCACGCTCTCGGCCTGCAGCTCGGCGGCGCATGTAAGGAAGCGTCAGATCCGGCGACTCCTGGACATTGCCAGCGGTGTGACGGATCAGAGTGTGGATGCCATTGCGATGGTTATTCTGGCGCTGCGCTGCATTGTCACCGATCACCGCCATCGGCATTTGCAGCACTTTGTCCGTCGCCCAGCCCGAGGCTTGGCCAGCCTGCAGGATCAGCGCGGTAGCTTTGGTTCACTGCGCAGCACGGCATTGGCCATGCAGGCTCTGCAGGATTTGGAATACGATCCTGCTGGCCATTGGAATCGCACTGCTGCCTCGCGGTATATCCTAAGCCGGCAGCGGGCAGACGGCGGCTGGAGCGAGGAGCCGCTGCAGGATGGCCAGGAGCCGGATATTGGTGTGGGCCTGACGGCAGACATTATCCTGGCTTTGGGCTGGAAGGGATTGGGTGCAGTAAGGGCGCTGCAATGCGACCATGTGATACGAGAGAGCAGTGATCCCACGGGTGAGTTTTTAGAGTTCATTTTCTTAGCTTTTTGAATTTTTATATATTTTTATTTATGTTTCTTTCTGACAGAGAATGGTGAACCCAAGCTGGCAGTGCCCTTCGGTTTGAGCTCCTCTGCCGAGGAATCGGATGCCAAGAACATCTCCTACACGTACACACTCTGGGTGGGCTCCAATGTCACCGAGGCCTTCTCCCTGTCCCTCGTCTCGCCCAAGAACACCAGCTTTTTCAAGGCCATGACCCAGGCGGCCGAAATGGATCCCAGGTGGGTCTAAAAAAATGTCCTTTATTAACCATAAACTAACTGATTTTGGCTTTTTCCTAACAGATTCATCTTCGAGGCTCGGGAATGGCCCAATGGCCACTATGTCCACACTCTGTATGGCAAGAAGGAGGAGCCGCGAGGGTGAGTAGTCCTTAAGGATTTCCTAACTTAAATCTGGTTTGTAATGGAGTGCTCTGTAACCCTTTGGTTAGGTATCACTACTGGCTACTCTATCGGCTGCCGGAACTGCCCGATCCCAATAACACGCCCGGGAATCAGCTTATTGCGCCTGTTGGTAAGTCCAGCTTAACCAGAAATTGATCTTAAAGGATCTCAATGAGTTTATATACCAAATAATTCTTAAAAATCTCTCAATTCCTCTTTATTTTTTAGGTGTGGACGAGCTAATGGTCGAGGATGGCGAGCACTATCTGTACTGGTACAAGAAGCTCTAAGCACGCGGCCTTAGACGGAGCTGCAGTTTAAATCACTAAGCAAAGTCCAACTAGAAGCAGAAAGCAGAAAGCAAAAAAGAAAGAAACAAAAAAAAAAAAAGAAAAGAGAGACGAATAATACCCGGTGCTACTGGACTATTTATAAAACCAAAAAAGAAAGGATATATGGCCACACAAACAACCACAGACACACACACGCATCAGGCAAGGCACAGAAGTAAATAACGGTGAATAACAGTGTGCCCAGAGCTATATATAACAGCATAATAACAAAGTAATCAAAAAAAAAAAAAAGATAAAGGAAGGAAAAGAGTATACACAGACACAAAACACAAGGAAGAGAAACAGAAAGAAAAGGATATATAACTAGGTTAGTTGCTCTAGAACTCACAACTGATCTCGATTCGGAGCACCTCAGGCTAATACTTAAAGCATAACGATAACTAAACGATAACAAAACCAAGAAAAACCGAAGAGCAGAAGAAAGAGAGGGAGAAGGAGAAGGAGAGAAACTAAAACTTAAACTAAAACACTAACAACAGCAGGCATCGAATGGTAGACCGTTGGACTAACTAACGGCACCAATCCGTCCGTTTTAGGCCCCATTTCCGCTCCGCTCAAGGCTACGCTTCGCCGCCTCTCGTCAAGCCATCGATGCCAAGATTCGATCGATGGCTGAAACGGGCGAAACGAAAAAGAAAACAAAACACACAAAACTAAAAACCAAAAATCAAGAAAACAAAAAACCAAATGCTTTATATGTTATTGAAGTAAGAGATTTGATGAGAAGGATTTGAGGGATTAGAAGAAGGAAAACAGAAAGGTAGACAAATGGAGGAGTGAAGGAGTGCAAGAAGGATGAGGTAGAAGGCCATCGAGCTAGTCCAAGCGAAGCATGTTATACCAAACACCGTACGTAACAATAAGTGATTGAAAATCATCCTTAGACATACACACATACTGCATAAATCGATATACATTAAAAAAAAAAGAAGAAAAGCTACAAAAAAAAAGATAAACATAAAAAAAAACAACTAGTTTTATATGAAGTTAAGCGAAGGAAGAAAGGCATATATTATATAAAGAGTATATACAGGAGGAGCAGTAGGAGAGAACGATACTACCCCCAAGACACTACTTATATACAAGAAAGCTCTATGCCTATGTCAAACTATTCACGATCCCATATACCATATACCATTTACTATTTACCATTTACCATACATACATATGTCATATACAAACATACATACATACATGCTATCTACAAAAAATGCCTAAGAAAACGTATTACTCATCCGCCTTGTGGTCCCACTACTACACACATCTCACGCCCTCTCACCCACCAGTTTTATCACCTATGTGTATGTACCGCCCCCTCCCGATATTTCCAGCAGTTGATATCTTAATTAAAGCCTAGCCTAACCCACTCTAACTACAACTACTAACTAACTAACTTGAATCAAAGCCAAGCCAAAGTGCAGCAGCAGCGAATCCAAAACTAAAACTAAACCAATTAACTAACCTAGCGATCTAAACTAACTCGTTTATATGATAAGCATAAACAAAAAATTGAGCTTTTTAAATTGTGCAGAAACCCAAAGATTATAGAAAACACACCAACACAACACATACACCTACACCAACAACCACACCAACAACCACACCAACAACTACACCAACACCTACCCACAGAGAAAGCAGCTTAGGATTTGAGAATGAGTTTTGTATGTTCCATGTAACCCTTTCTATTAATTTCATTTAAATGTCCCCGAAAATTTAAGGCAACAGCAACAATAGTGTAGAAATCCTGTAAGAAACAGAAATAAATAATATTCAGGATCGGAGAAAATTTAAAAAATACGCAAAACACCTGTTGCTGTTGCTGGACTTCCTATATTCAGTTTTCGGTGAGTGGAGAAAGTAAGAAGAACAAAAGCGTGAATAAACATCAAAATAATTGAAAACTACACAACAACAAAGACTTTTTTACTTAATTACTACACAAGCAGTGGCCAGTGTGACCAGCTTAAATCAACTTCCTGAAAGTTGCAACAAAAATGGAGTTCCAAGTTTAAAACAAAGCAGTTCATAACGAAATAATTATAAAGGTGGTAAGGATGTCATTTTTGCTGATTTGTTTGGTATTTTTAAGCACTTACTAGGCTAAGAAATCGTCACAGACGAAGTGCCGAACAGCATTTTTGGTGTGGTCTCACTTTTTCTCTCTTTCCGTTTTTGCTCGAAGCTCCGTGCAGACGTTTTTTGCGTTTTATTATTTCTTTTGTTTTTTTTTTGTTAAATAATTTAATCGGGTGAGTGTAAAACGTTACTAAGGTATTGTTATTAAACAATTTATTGTACAATTTATTGAAATGCAGCATGACGCTAGTGATTTGTGGCTATTTACCGCGTGTAAAAAAAAAGACATTTCATAAATTTTTTACAAGATGTGCGGCTAATAAAAAAACAGCATAAAACACGCGTTAGCATTGCGCACGTGAATATATCAATACTATTATAATCAAAACTTTCTGAAATCGCACACTTTCTGGCCAAGTTTTGCGAGAAAAAAATTGTAACCAAGCAGCTTTTTTCTTGCATGCCCTGGTATGCAGGAATGAACATGTTCGGTGAGGTTATTTACTGATTGTTTCTGGGCCAATTTCTTCAATCTTCTGCTTAAAATATAAAAAATAATATTTGCATTATTATTTACAGAAAGAAAATGGATTTGTGGCCCCCTTATCCACCACTATGGTCAAGTAAGTTAATTCATTTTTGTTGTATGGAAATATTTTAACAACTTTTTTTTTACAGTAATCAACTCCGATGAATTGGAAGAGGAGCCAATACCAACTATGGAGGCTCTTAACGCCCTGGGGATGGAAATAACCGCCCACCAAGAGAACTTGTTCAATATCTCCAATGTCTTGGCCCAGGCGGTGCTTGCCAACCCACCTACTGGTGACCTAATCGGGCAGATTGCAACTTCCCAAAGAAACATTGCGATCTTAATCCACGAGGGGGACAGCTTGATGGCCCTTCTGAATTTCGTCAAGAGGGAATTGGAACTATATAATCAAGAAGTTGAATTACGCGAGGAATGAATTCAGAAAGTCAAATGAAGCAGAGATGAAGAAAACTCTACATGAAAAATAACACATAAATCCACAAAATTAAAACAGAAAAGAAAGAGAAGAAAACTTCTAATAAAAGCCACAAATCTACAATTTACAAACTTCAAACAAAACTAAAAAAAAGAAATAAAATTTGTTTTAATTGAATTCCCGAAGCTTCAGGGTTTTAGAATTTTTCTTGGAGTTCCAGTCTCAAAAGTGATTTACTGATAAATTCCTAGGCTTTTCCTGTGGGTCAAGAGAAACAAAATGCGTTTTCTTTAAAATGTAAGCTTTATTTTCAGTGTCAACTCAATTCAAGGATCTTCTTCAAGCTTTCCTTTGATCTCTCCTTCAGGCCAATTGAGAATGCATTAACATTTTCTGTATTTTTGTTCATATCCATTATTATTATTACGTTCTTGTCTTGGCTTTTGCAGATTTTGCGCTGTATATTGTATGAATATAGTATAATATACATATATATATATAGATTCGATATTCGCTTGTCTTTGCTACGATTTGAAGAAGGCCGCATAGAGCACACGAAGGCAACAGATTTACAACACCAAACATCAAACACTTTACAAATACGTTTCGATTACCCAAACACACGGACACGCACGCATATAGCTAACTAGGAAGGATTGATCGATGTGGAGGCTGGCTGGGCTTGGATTGGCAACAGTTATGCATGGAATCGTTAAGGGATTTGGTGTTCTTTTTATATGGTTTTTTGTGTACATAGGAATAGTAAAAGCCTTGGAATCATGGATTCTCTCATGCAGCAGGGGGGTCATGGGGTGGCAAAAGTAATCTCTGGGGAGTTTAAAAAAATATATAAATTTTGCTAGGGTGTATTAAATATTAAATATTATTTTAAAATTTAAAAACATTGCTTTGAGTTAAAAATTTAAATTAAAAATAAACTAGGAAATTTTTTCCACTTGATTTTAAGTTCTTAATTTGTTTTGCAAATGAATTTAATTCAAATATTGCCAAAAAAATAGCTTTTTGCTTTAAGAGATTGCACCTTGTTTGTTAAGTAAAATGTATACGCAAGGAATCCCAGGGATTCCCCTGATCTTCCAGAGAATACCTTTGCCCCGCTCCACCCCTTACAGTAAAGTAAAGTAAAGTGTAGCTAAAAATATGAATTCTTAAGGTTTACGTAGTGAGGCAGCTCTCCTCTCCCTCTCCCTCTCGCTCATCTGCCCTCTCGCTCCTTTTCGCGCTGCTGCTCCTCACATCGCAAAGCTCAGCTGCAGGGCGTTCCGCAGCTCGTTCAGCACCATGGAACCAATGACCATCTTCTCGCAGTTGACCAGCAGCGTGAGGGCCTCCTCCGTCTGCCAGTGGAGGGTGAGCAGGACCAAGCTCTTGGAGCTCAAAGTCTGGCCGGCAAAGCAATGCAACTGGCCATTGGCGGAGCTGTGCGTATGCGCCACATTGATGCACTCGAAGACCTTCTGACGCAGCGCAGAGACATCGATGAGATCGCGCCTCAGGCCACGCAGCTCGCACTGGTGCTCGTTCATGCCCCGCAACTTGGCCCGCTCCTCGCGATGGCAGCTCTCGCCAATCTGCACAGAGCGCACCAGCTCACCCACCGGTGGCTTCAGCTGCAGCCGCGAGCTGCCCGCACTGGAGACGAGCTCTAGGTCAACCGAATGCGTGGAATCATTAAAGTCCAGACCCAGCACACCGCTGGCCGTTTGCTGGGCCTGCAAAACGGTGACCGGTGGAAACTCATTGAGATGCATGCCCGCCGGCAGCGTGGTCTGGCCCAGGCGTATGCCCGTGATCTCCTTGTCGCCACGATTCTGGAACTGAAGCTCAATGGAGCACATGCTGGAGGAGTAGAGGTGCGGCGAGCGGGTGAAGCGGTAGCCCAAATGGAGGCCATGGCCGCTCACCTTGTTGAGCAGCTCCTTGTGCTTGAACTCGATGTGCGAGGGACCCACCAGTTCCAAGCGGTTGCGAGCATGCTGGGGCTGGAGCAGAGCCGCCTGGCCAGCCACGAGGGGGGTGCCTGTAAGAAGGAGAACCCAATGAAGGATTTGGAGGTATTTGATGAGGTCTTTGAATGCTTACCGGGCGTCAGGAAACCTCCTAGCGAGGGCGTCATCACAGGTCCTATGGGCGGAATGTCATCTAGATCCAGGAGCAGATCCAGATTGCTTTTGGAGGCAGCCACCTCCTGTTGTGGGTTTTCCTTAGACTGAGCTTCCTCTGCCGCGGAGTCTTCGCTTTCGCTGCTGCTGCTGCCGCTGTAGGACGAGGAGTCACCCGAGTCGGATGAGCCGGAATAACCAGCAGCCGGCGGCTTGCTGTTGCTATTATTGTTGGGCAAGGTAGTAGCCTCCGTCTCCGTCTCCTTCTCCTTCACCTTTTCTGTGGGATCAATGAGCTGATCCTCCACTTTACCAGGTGCCTTTGCCTGCTCCTCCTTTTCCTCCTCGGCATTGCTGCTGCCGCTGTCCTCGCTATCCGACTCACTGTCGCTGGTTCCACTGCTGCTGCTGCTGCCAGATTCAGAGTACGCCGATGACTTGTCCTCGGACTCGGAGAGGAAGCCCTTTTCGCGGTTGGAATCCTTGACTTTTCCACTCGCAGCAGCCTTGGAGGCGGGCGATTCCTCGCCAGGCAGCTTTTCCTGCATAAAGCCAGGAATGTTGCGCACACTCGAGTCCGGCGGAATGACCGGAAAGGCTGGCAGTTCCTTGTAACCCGAAGCCGGCATGTTCAGGTAGTGGGAAAGCGAACCCAACTGGAAGTTGTTGCCATCCCGGTACTTGCTCTCCGGCTTGGGAGCCGGCTTGCTGGCCAAAAACACCTGGCGGGCATGCTGACTCAGCACCGAGCTGCCACCGCTGGCCGGGAAGATGATCTGGCGCAGGAAGCGGGCACGATCACGGACATCGTAGTTGGGGTCGTAGCGGGCCAGCGTGAACACATACTGGCAGAGCAGCGACGTCTGCTGGGGATTGGTCAGGTAAAGCTTGACGCCCAGGTTCAGGACTTGCAGCTTCACTGCATCCTGTTCGTCCACAAAGGATTTGGCCATCTTGCGGAGCACATCGGGTGCAATCAGTGGCACCTTCTCGTTGTATTCACCTATCAGCCAGATGATGGCCGCCCGGGCGGCGGGCACATTGATGTAATCAATCAACTTGGCCATTTGGGTAATGATCTCAAAGTGCTCGGCGGCCTTGGTCTGCAGGAGGCGCTTGATCACCACCACGCTCTCGGCCACCACGTGCTCTGCAAGGGGGGGAAACGGGATTAAAAAGGGAGGGGAAGGGGATTACCCAGCTCTTACCATCATGATTGGAGAGCAGGTGCACCAGCCCGCTGAGGCAGGTCTCCGTGACCTCCTTGATGCTGGAGGCACAGCGTCCAATCGCCTGGATGGTGGCCGCCACAAAGGAACGATCGCTGCTGGAAATGTAGGTCTGGAACTCGCGCAGAATCAGCGAGATGCTGCCCGCCGAGGCCAGATTGGTGAGGATGTCCAGCTTGAGGAGCTTCAGGTGCGTCGGATCGCTGGTCCGCACAAAGAAGGACTTCAGGTGCGGCTCAAAGATCCCCTTCCGCTTGGTGGACATCGAGGCAATGCAGTTGAGCACCACGCTCTGCACCTCCTTGTGCGAGCGCAGCAGCCGGATGAGGGCCTTGGCTATCAGCTGCACCTCGTTCTTGGGCGCCACATGATGGTACAGCTGGGCCACTGCCATCACCACGGAGGCGTTGCGGGATTGCAGCAAAGGCTTCGTTTGCCGCAACAACAGGCGATGGTCCACATCGATGTGGTAGCTGCTGGCCGGCGAACTGGGAGTTCCACTGCCTCCGTTGTTGGCTCCCCCTCCTCCACCATGGTTGGTTCTCGACTTGTTCTTGGCCTCCTCATCGTCCTCGCTGGTGGCCTCATCACTGTTGGAGGCCGAGGAGGATTCATCGTAGAAACGCTCATTGTTTGGGCCATCGCTGAGGACGCCATCCGCCAGGTCGTCATCCGCATTGGGATCCACAAACTGGGTGCGTGCATAGCGGGTGAGCATATTGATGATTATCACCTGGCCCCACTCGTCCACATCCACCAGGAGGTTGCACAGCTTCCGGTAGTTCTTGTGTATCAAATCCACCCGCTCCGGACAGACCTCATCGAAGGCCATCACTGCCGAGCCCACCACCAGAGTGGTGCGATCCGACAACAGCTTCTCAATCACCATCACCAGCTCATCCTTCTGCTCCGCATCCAGGGAGTACAGCTTGGGTATGGCATGGGCCGCCGTCTTGCGCACATAGGGACTCAAATCGGCGGCACTGTCCCGTATGGCCAGCATCACGATCGGCACAATCATGCTCACCCGGATGGAGGAGAGGACGCGCAGCGCCGACGCGCGGATCAATTGATTGGGATCCTTGAGCGCTCGCTGGAACGTGGAGATGGAGAGCAGGGCCAAGTCCTGCTGCTCCTCGGCATAGCGCACCAGGTACACATACACCAGCTTTTTCACCTCGATATTCTTGGACACCACGTTCTTGACGACGGCGGGAAACAGATCGCTGGCATCGCGTCCGCGGGCTATCATCCCAATGATGCGTTTCATGGCCTCCAGCTTCAGGCCATCCTTGTTGCTGTCCAGCATCTGCTTGAGGTCATCGTGCTTGCGTCCGTCGCTCTGGAAGAAGGCTGCCCCGCTGGCTGGATCTGCGCCAAACTCCACATCCAGGCCCATTTGCGGCCGCTCCACGTACGACGACATGGCGAAGGGGTTGCTGGCCGCGTTCTGCTGCATCCTGGACGGCTTTACAACTCTCCCACTTTCCTACTTTCCCCACTTGACCTGCTGCTCCTCCTCCTGCCGCTGCTGCTGTTGTCTTCTTCTTCCTTGGCCTGCGTGGGCGTTCAAGAACCTGACACTGAGCTGGCACAGTCCTTGGCGGTGGCGTCGTCCCCTTTGAAACCTGCAATCCGCTGCTGGCTGCCTGCTGCCTGGAATCCGCGAAATCTCTGCGGGAACACTCAGCTTGCCACGAATTTCTTTGAGGGGAAAAGAAACAAAAGTTTTGCAAAAAAATTCACCCAGTGTGACCGCGGCTTGACCGTTATAACAAAATAACCGTAGTGTGGCCACACTAAGCTTTCTAACTGTTATACGAGTGAAATTAGGTACAGTAGGCAAAAACTTATACGTAAAGCGGTACCAAAATGTTTATAAAAAA
>JAEIIJ010002002.1:0-10800 GCA_018904815.1 Drosophila ogumai
CCTTTACTGCGTTGCAAACTTCTGACTGAAATTATAATACCCTGCAAGGGTATAAAAACATTAAATTCAAGACAATTGTCTAAACTAAATATAGATATATTTTAAAAAACTACAATTGTTATTAACTTAGTGTCGAAATAATCTATTTTATATGTATAGGTATAAAAATGTATAATGTGTACATTTGTTCAATTCCGGAAAAAAAATACGTAATTTGATTAAATTTTATAATTAACGTAAACACATTTATAGACAAATTTCCATCCTATTAGCCTGCAGCAGCATATTTTCATTAGTATTGGATCATTTAAGTCCTGTTAAAGGCTGTTTTGCACCTCTGTCCTTTGCAAGGATATTCTATTTGCAAGATCAAAATTATATTTATAAAAGAAACAAATCATATTGGTCAGAGTAATTAGATAATATAAAATTCGCTTTTTGATAAATGCTTTCGGTACCCAACTTGAGCAATTTGGTATTCTATAGTTTCTATTAAGAAGGGGTTTTAAAAATTTAATTATTGTAGATTCTAAAATACTCATTTGTGTAGTTGTATATTTTTATTTTTGGGTTTAAAAAGTATCTGAAAAAAATGTCTTTGAGACTTTTGGTTTCAAATTCCTAAAATCCCACTTAAGTTTAGCCCTTTATAATAAAATAATATAAAATTACATTTTCAAATGTTTTATTGACTTATGTTTGAATAAAATAAATAAGGTATTAAATATAGGTATTTGTAGTTGGATGATCGGTGCTTGAATTCAGCCTCTGGCAGTGGCGGCAACATTAGCAGCTTGCTGAGCGATTCCCAGACCCTGGATTGTGGCATCCCGAGTGTGTTGGCCAACGCGTTCCTAAAGAGAAAAGTATTGGTTAGCATGAAAGGAAAACATTTTAAATACATTAACTTACAATTTTCTTGCCAATCTTCTTCAGCCAACCAGCCTCCGACTGTCCCACGGCAATGGCCAGGATGAGGGCCACAAAAACGAAGATCTTGTAGAAGTTCATGGTGGTTTTATTTGATTTATTTTTAAGTTGTAAAACAGTAAAATTAGCTGATGCTGCTGAGTGACTGTTGAGTGACTGATGATTGAGTCCAGAGAGGCAACAGCTTTTATAGATGAACAGACAAACGACCGAAAGCGCTGCCGATAAGGTTTCAAAGGGGATTTTACTCTTCAAAAAGTACACCGGCTCTAAATCAGATTGTGGCAGGGAATCATATTCTGAGTGCTCCAAGATGGATTACATTTATAAGGGGAAATACACAAGTTAACCATCGAAACCAATGACTAAAATATATAAATAAAATACTTATGTTTACTTCTTAAAATTTAATATATTTATGTAAACAATAATTTATTTAAAATTTTTGGGACTTACTATGTACTAGTACTTTTTAAACGTACACGTCAAAAAATAAATCAGAAAATTTAAAAATACTATAAATGTTTATAGCAAAGTTTCGCACCTTTTTGTTTGTTCAAGTAATCAACCTATATCAAGTTTCTTTACCTTCCTTAATCGAAAATAAGAAACTATAGCAATAATCGATAAGCTATTGATGACACTAAAACTATCGATATGATATTGTATCGATGTATTTACAGTTTCTAGAGACTCGACTAGTTGAATTTATTGGCCATTGCTAAATTTACCATAACTTATATTAGATGTAAATTTTGCTGTTATTTATCTAATTAGTTTCTGTTTCATTTTAGGAAAAAACCGTTCTTCTATTTCTTTGTTCCCCGTTCTTTCCTATCGCATTGCTAAAAACCAATCGATAGTCCAGCTTTTATCGATAGCGCAATCGATATTTTGACAGCTCGGTGCTGTCACTTTCAGCGACTTCCTTTCCTGTCAAAATAGTCGACAAAGGTGGTACTTTTTCTTTAAGCGACGCCGAAAAATGGACGAAAACCGCGATAAACACAGCGCAGTGCTGCTAAATATTAAGTCAGAAAGTTAAAGTAATGAATAACAATGGATATATTAATTGCGGCCCGGCGAGATGCTGGCGGAATAAGGCCGATTGCCGGCGATTTGTTGGCGGCGGCTGCGTTGTGCGGAAGCGGTTTTCGTATTGAGTTGTGTTTGTACCCTGTACTGACCTGCGTTGGTGCCCTTGCAGATGGCTATCGGCTCCAAGATTATCAAGCCCGGCGGCGCAGATCCCGATGACTTTGAGAAGTCCATCGCCCAGGCCCTGGTGGAACTCGAGGCCAACAGCGACCTGAAGCCCTACCTGCGGGACCTGCACATCACCCGTGCTCGCGAGATTGAGTTCGGCAGCAAGAAGGTATGTTTGCATAGCTGGCATGTACCCATTAACTCACACATTTCCCCTCTGTTTACCGCAGGCCGTCATCATCTACGTGCCCATTCCACAGCAGAAGGTGTTCCAGAAGATCCAGATCATCCTGGTTCGCGAGCTGGAGAAGAAGTTCTCTGGAAAGCACGTCGTTGTGATTGGCGAGCGCAAGATCCTGCCCAAGCCCACGCGCAAGGCCCGCAATCCCCTCAAGCAGAAGCGCCCGCGCTCCCGCACCCTGACGGCCGTCTATGACGCCATCTTGGAGGATCTGGTCTTCCCCGCCGAGATTGTGGGCAAGCGCATCCGCGTCAAGCTGGATGGCTCCCAGTTGGTCAAGGTGCACCTGGACAAGAACCAGCAGACCACCATCGAACACAAAGTGAGTTCTTGCCTCAAGTCTGAGGGAATACAAAAGAGTGCATCGTGTGTTGTATGGCTCGTCCCCTTGATATTTGCTCTCCTCTGCCATGGAGGGTAATCTTCGCTAGGGGACGCAGAGCACCAGGGCCAATAACTCGTTATTGCAGGCATTAAGAAGCCTTTGCAGTCCTGCATCTCCAAATATTGGCCACATTCTGGTCACATTTACCCGTTCTTGTGTTATTTGCTGGTTGATTTAACCAAAACCAGTGATTGTCAAACAGAACGCATATAAATCAGGCAACTAATCACTCCATAATGTTGAGCCGACTAGCCAGGGCTTCAGCATTACTAAATGTGTGCCACAATTGAAACATAGAAACAAGATTTATAAAGAAATTTATAGGGTTTAAAATTGTATAGAAGTCAGATTTTGTTAATACCGTTTTTGTGTTATTTGCTGGTTGTTATAACCAAACCCAGTGATTGTCAAACTAAACGTAGACCAAAGGCAGCTAATCACTCCATAATGTTTATTCTACTTTAGCCAGGAATTGAGCATTACTAAATGTATGCCACAAGCATAAATCGTTTTTATATGAAGGTCTTTTCAACGTTCTTGTGTTATTTGCTGGTTGATTTAACCAAAGCCAGTGATTGTCAAACAGAACGCATAATAAACCCAGAAAACTAATCACTCCATAATGATGGGTCCATCTTAACCAGGACCACTTCATTACTAACTGTTCGCTACAGTTTTAAAAATTATTTAAAGGAATATATTCACCGTTCTTGTGTTATTTGCTGAAGGCTTTTCCATAGTCCAGTGATTGTCAAACAGAACGCATAGTAAGCAAAGGCAGCTAAATCACTCCACAATGTTGAGCCGTCATTAGCCAGGGCTGCTTCATTACTAAATGCTTGCCACATTTTCTTAAAAATATAAATTTATGAAATGGTAACTATAGTTACGTTCTTGTGTTATTTGCTGGTTGTTTTTTTATAAACCAGTGATTGTCAAACAGAACGCAAACTAAAGCAACTAATCACTCCATAATGGTGCGTCCAAATTAGCCAGGACTACATCGTTACTAAATGTATGCAACATTCTTTTCTTAAGAACCAAAAACCAATACACGATACACTTAACGTACCGCCTTTTTGCCTCCCAAGCACTGTTTTGTCCTGGTGGCTTGGGACTTCCTATATTGGCGGTAGATTAATCCAGCTTTCCGTACGCCATCTCAGCTGTAGTTTTGCTGCTGCAGTTGAGGTCACGGCAGCTGTACACCTGAAATACTAATTTCGGAATCTGAAAACTAATTTGTTTCGTTTTATTTCTCCTCTCAGGTTGACACCTTCACCTCGGTCTACAAGAAGCTGACTGGCCGCGACGTTACCTTCGAATTCCCCGACAACTACCTGAATGTCTAGAGCGGGTTCTCGTAACGAATGTCGCGAGGGTTCGTTGGTTCATCTGGGAAAGTCGCTGCGCTTCTGTCGTGCAGAAGATATGGGTTTTTTTAAATGAGCTAGAGAGCGTAACGTGAATAAACATTAAACATTTAAAAAATAAGCTTACAATTCCAATTAAGTCAATTCGCTGTTGTGTTGTAATTAATCAGCGCCAAAAGGGGATTAAGTTTGATTTGTAATCCCCTGCTAAGCAGTTATCCTGCTGGGACAGCCATAAAAGGTGGCATTATACGGTTGCCATGCTGTGTTTGATCAACCTCTTTAATTAAAAAGTTGGCGCCGTATGCTTTTTAATGGATTTGAGTTGTAATTTTGAACACGGCGACTACCTCGGCTCAAAGAAGTCACACATGTGCCAAAAGGGGTTCATTTTGTGGCTATATATTTTAAGAAGGCGCATCTCATTAGCATGTGTAGCCTTAATAACTGGCATTTCGGGATTTGGTTTATTACACGCATTGTGCGTTTGAACAATCACATGCGTGATTAGAGGGTGGCAACTCTTTGAAGGGGTGTGAATTTCATGGTTATCATTTCCAAGGTTTTGGCTGATTTATGGTTAGAGGAAAACAGCTTTTGGAGGTCCCCGAAGCACCCTGTAGATGAGCTTTTGGAGCGCCACATTTAAATTCTTCATGATGATAAGGTAGGTTTTTGTGGGTATGTTTTAAAGTTTGATTTTTTAAATGATTTATTTTTCAGGAATTATTTAAATCTCATTGGAAAACCAAGTAAGTAAAAAACGCCTGTTTGGCTAATGATTTAGATTTTTAAGCGATATAAATTTTCAAATGTAGGAGTTAATAAAGTATCACAATTTTATTTGAAATATTTTTTACAAAACACAAGATCCAACCTTTCAAAAGACAATGCTTTCCTATACTAAATATTGGGATTATAATCAAAGGGTGCTTTAATGTATTTTCTCAGAAACCAAATCATCCTAAATATATAAATTGATTTAATTGGAAAACAGCTTGTAAATAGTGAGCTTCGAATTCCAACATTTATATGCAAATTTAACCATTGGTTTATCCGTTAATTGGCAACCATAAAATGTTGACATTTTATACAAAGGTTCGCTAAGTCTTAGTTACAAACTGTTTTATTTAATACTCAAGCTTACAATAACTTACACCATACAAAAATCTTTAAAACTTATTTTAAATTTATATCTTAATTGCCACTAGTTATACTTGTGTTACTTAAATTTTAAGTTCAAAACAAACATTGTTCTCTATCCATAACCAACGCAGTAATGTCATCCCTTTGTCTACCAATCAGATAAGTCCAAATGCCTTCCTTTGTTTAACCACAATTATTTTTGGTTTATTTACGACATTAGTGCATTCCTGGTCCGTTTAAGCTGTCCAAGCCGATTGATTGCACTTTTGAAATTCAATTAGAAGCGACCGCGAAATCACGCAATTCAACAATTCCGAAATGCTACACGAGTTGATGGCAAACAAAGGAAACTAACCAACTAAACTAACGAAAGTTGGGGGAGTGAGAATTTGTGGGTCAAAGAAACTTCAACTGACAGGGACATGAACATGGGAATGAACACGAACTGGCTTTAAGTTCGGGAAATAGGGAAAAACTTTGTGGCCACAACAAGGATACGAGTTCATGTCGATTTCGATTTCGGACAATTTTGTCGATGTTGTGGTCTCTGGCCTGTTGTTGTGTCTGGGGAATTCCCACTGGGAGGTGGTGTTACAAGGGGGCGTGGCTCTACGGGCGAGACAGGTGGTTCGTTGACAAGTTTGGGGGAGCCGGCTATCGGCGATTCTATCTAAATGACCCCGCCGGGTCATCTATTATTGATGGTGCCTAATTGTGCGCGATTCGAGACGAATGGTTATCATTAAGGGTAGCATTTTGGGTGCTTGAGTGTGGGTGTCTGGAGCAGAGCGTCCTTGTCGCTTCCCGCGAATGCGTAATGCCTTCTTGGGCAACTCCATTCCTGCCCACACACTCCCACAAGTGGCCATGGAGGGCACTTTGTATGTAGATTTTATTTGACATGTACTTGGCGGAAAATGTTTATGACAGTCGCCGCTCGATTCCCACCATATCCTGTTTGGGGGGGAGTGGGCAGCAGGATTTGGGAATGGGTGACCCTCTCCCAAATTATTATGTCATCCCCTGCTGAAAAACTTTAAGTTCCAACGTGACTCACAAAATCGTCGCCTTCGTCAGCGTTGGAACTTAAAGTTTTTCAGCAGATTCTTGGGTTCCAGCCAAGCGATAATCGCAATCTGGCAAGTGTATGAGTATAAGAATTAACCAAAGAGTTGCACTTTTAGTTATCGTTAAATTAGTCAGACATAACTGGGTAGCTCCGTATGTATAATATTAATTTAGAAATGGTTAATCATAAGGGAACCGTTTTCAAGTTCTTAAATTCAAAGTAAGCGATAATCGCGAGCAGGTTTAAGTGAAAAGTAAATAAGTCAGTAAAGACAAGAAAGAAAGCTAACTTTGGTGAGCCGAAGTTTAAATACCTTTAAAGTCTACAATGGGATATGACAACATTACATTTTATTGTACTTTAACAAATAATTTAATCTGATTTAAAATTTTTAAAAATATAGTAATATTGTATCGATATTTATGGATATAATTTTTGTTAAGAAAACCAATAACTAAGCCAAAAAGCCATTAATTTTAAATATATACATATATTATGCAGGTTATTAATTTTCTTAAAAATCTTAAAAATTTCAAAATAATACTAATTTTCACAATATCAATCATATTATCCCTTTTAAAATGTTTAAAAAATAAAGTAAGACTCTTTTCCTTAGAACATGGCTAGATCGTCGACTATAGATTTTAATTAGGAATATGTAGGGTCCAGTGTGGCACACTTTTGTCTTAAATTATAATATCCAAGGGTATAAAAATGGTATTATCTGAAATAACCATAAACATAAATTAAACCAATAGTGCATTTTCACGGTTGATTTAATCTGGTTTAGACTAATTTCTAAATAACCTTATTTCGTTATAAAGTCCATTTCTTTTCAACCATCATGATTATGTTCCCAGAATACGTATGTGTATCATAAGCATACAGAAAAATAAGTCCAAGAAATAAGTTGTATATATTTTTTTATACATAAGCGTTGCTACTGATAGGACTGTAGATCATGATTATACCCCACTAATACCTATCAGACTCGAAAGGTGATTAACCATTATCACATGCACTTGGAAAAAGTGCGATAGGTTGTCTAGATATTTCAATAACAATTTCATCTTGATACCACCCTTTTCATTTAAATTGTATTAATAGGGGTTAAATATTTATTTTCTCCCGCCTTGCTGCTATTTGCAGAGCGGTTATGGGCTTATCAGTTTATCGACTCGGTTGCGTACATTTAATTTCTGGAGTAAGATTCGGAGGGGGATCCACCTAATCAGCACGAGACTGTTCTGGGGCGGTTAAAAATGCCTCTCCACGATGACTGCCCGCGGCCAGACGGTTGCTGATAAGGCCCCGATAAACCAAATATTATATATAGAGCAGCCAGTAACTACCAAGCTCCGTGTGTGAGCGTCTGTTTGATGATCGCATAAGTATTGCTCTTCGGAATTTCTTGGCTCGCCGCTGCTGCTGTCTCTGCCTGAATGAGTTTTCTATATTTATCCAGAGCTAACGTTACATCATTTCTCACACCGCAGATTTGTTTTTTTTCCTGAAAGCAAGCAATAAATTATGAAAAATTACTGGAAAGCTGGAGAGATCGAGAGAGCTAAATTCATAGCCAGTTTGGGTTATCAGACCCCATGGAAATTTAAACTGCTGCGGCGATAAAGACAAACATTTGGTTTCCGCTTTTAGAATTCGGTTTCAAAAGAGCATAGTTCCAGACCATAATGCTCGCTCTCTCCTATGTATTTACTATCTCTTTAGACAACAGGAAAATCTCCCACCAACGCAAACAGAAAAACAGATAAAAGCGACACAGCGATAATAATGCTATTGGCAGCAAATAATCAAGGGGAAGAAGCAACAAACAAATTGAGAGAGGGAGATAAAAATACGGGTTCCTCTCTGGGAAAGTCGGCTAGCAGGTAAGAAAATTGAGCGACTGGGAACTTGGCCGATATTTACAGCTCTGGGATCTCACGCGATGACGAAATAATGCCCCACTCGCGGCCCACTACTCGTATACGTGTTTTGTGTTGCCCACCTTACCATCATTGAGTATACAACCCGTTGCCGGCTTCAGTTCACGACTGTTGCTGCTCTGCCCGCGTCTGCGTAAGCGTCAGCAGCGACGCTGACGTCAACGCCAATACCTCTGCCGGCAACGACACCCACTTCTCAGTGGGATACTCTTTTTAATTTAGACTCTGCTGGGTTTTTATTACTTTAAGAATGTCTCATAAAAATGTAAGGGATTTATTGGGAAATTAAAAGGGAAAATAATGATAGTATATAGAGAGGATATACAGGAATAATTAGGGAAAATATTAAATTAATGATCAAATTATAAGGGAAATATTTTCAGACTTCATTTAATATGCTTATAAAAAATATTTTAATTGAGGAGAAATCTAAATGAAAATGAAACGAAATGATAACCCGAAATATTTATTAAAATCAATGCCTTTATAAAATGTACTTTATTTTATATAATTCATATTTTATTATAATTATTTAGTAGTAATTTTATTTACATATATTATGCATGTATTGTTATAAACTAGTGGCATTGTACTCTAATTTAAAAAATTCCCTGTATTTCTTGCCAGGTATGCCAAGGCATCACTTAGTCGCCTATTCCTTATAGTTTTCCCCCGTGAAGGTTTCTCTTTTCGGAGCGGCAGCATTGACTTTGAACCGCGCGCGTTGTTGGTGTAATGTTTACGGAATGTGTGAGCACAACAGAGAATGGTAAACAGCGCGGCGGCCCCAAAGGGGGGATGGCGAGGCAGACGAACAGGGGGCAAGACAGAATGGTAGATAATAACTGTAGACGCAGCTGCGGAGCACGCAGCCAAGCGACAACAAATAAAATACAAATACAAATTGGATACGTCTCGGTTGGCGTCGCTGCCGGCAATAGTTCTGGGTGCCGCCAAGGCAGCGACGTCGACGCCGGCAGCGACGTTGGCGGAGGGCCCCGCTCTTGGATGTAAATGTCGACCGTTTGCCGCGGGCGGCGTTAGTCACTTGAGTTCGTTCGCCTGGTCAACAACAGCGGAGAAAGAGGGACAGAAGAGTGAGAGTATCGCGACGAATCCCGGCGCATCCCGAGAATCCGTAACCCGCAGAACCGTAGTTCCAAAGTTCCGTGAATCCCAGTAACCCGGCATCCTTGATATACCCAGCAAAAGTACGTCTCCCATAAAAAGTGATCGTTAAAGTAGTTGTTTGGGGAATTTTTACCTCAACTTAGTTGATAAAAACACTATTTTTTTCAAAAAATAATAAGGATTTGGTGCTCTATTAAAATTAAAAATCGAACGTTCGTGCTTTATTCCAAGTTATTTAAAATTAGAAAAATGTAGAATCGTGTGATGGACATAGTGCAGATATTTATGATTTTAAATTTATAATTTCCCTCCTTATTATAGAATTTGATTGTAGAAAAACCTATTTTCCAGAGTTTATAATCTGATCTTTTACAAACAGTTCAAGGCAAGATCAAAATGAGAATCTCTAACTAATAGTTTCCCTTAAAAACCGCATCTTAAAACCTGACGTCATGGAGCATAATATAATTAATCAGACACGCCTTCTCAGTAGTATTACTACTCCCAGTTCCAATTCCCAGCTCCCCCTTTTTCAAAACACGCTGCTCACATGCAAATTGTAACCCAATTGTTTGCTCATTTCTGTCATTACCGGCGTCGATTAGGGGACGGGTTGGGGGCTGTCGGCCGGCTTCGGTGGGAGTCAACAGAGCGAATAACATGCACACACCACCATTCAACCATTCTACCTCTGAATCCAGAACCACCGCCGGAGCCACCACCCCCAGGTGTTGGCTCTAGGACTGTATACACATTATTATCCCTCACGATTTGATTGCCGCGACACGCGTTGACCCACATCAATAAGCCGACCAAAACAGACTGACTAACTCCGCCTTCCCGGGACTAAAAAGGGGGTTTTCCAGAACCCTACAACACGTTATAAATTGGGAAAATTCTGAGAATTAGTGGCAAACGAATAGTACTTAAATGGGTATCTACATTTAATTAGGGCAGATATTTAGTGAAATGAATTTAAATTAAAATTAATAAGCTCATTATTTCGAAACACTTTTGAAGAACTATTTTATGAGAATAGGAAATTACTTTCTAGAATTACTTAATACTATTATTATTTCTATGATTTAATTTGTTTTATTGTATTTTTTTTAATTGATTAATTCACTCTCCCTTTAATTTAGTTTTTAAAACTATTCCTCTTGTCCCACTGTGCAATATGCAATTTTCCCTTAAACAAATTTACATTGTAAATCGAAGCGAAGCTTCAAATATAAAACGAATTTAATTAAACAATATTCTCACTAAAAAAAAGACGAATTGCCAACCTAAACTAAATTTTCTGAATCAGGTTAATGTTTAATTTCGACTTATTGCCAAGTCAATAAACAAAATGCCAAAAGGGGTTCCCATAA
>JAEIIJ010002008.1:0-24586 GCA_018904815.1 Drosophila ogumai
TTAACATTTTTAAAATCCACTTTACAAACAAACATAAGGGAAATTTGTGAAAAATTTTAAAGAGAAAATTACCTTTTTCATAAAAGTCCGCGCATGCGTTCAAGTTATTAACGGTAACCGGGAAATTTTAGCTCACCAAACGGTTAGGGAAATTATTTTGTGAACTAAAAAAGCCCAAAACAAAAATATTTCAAAACCAAATTGTAAACAAAAGAAAACTAAGACAAGGAAATATTTTTTTTAAGGAAACATTTAATGAAACTGAAAAAAGAACACAAAATCTGAAACTTTAAATATCATAAATATTTGCACAAAATGGACCCTTCAACCAAACGACATCATTTACAAGCATGAGACCCACTTAAAAGCCTTCATTAAGCCATCTCATGCAAGTAAGCCTCAAAGTAGGTAAAAGTCCAGCTATTAATTCAGAATCCTTTAGGTTATCCCCACCGCAAACAGCAACCGACTAACCAACTGATGGACATACAACAAGGATAACAGCAAACAACGACAACAACCACAAAACGTTGACAACGGACGGTGTGGTGTGGTGTGTCCAGCCAAAGAACAAATGCCGGCAACTTTAACCGCGAAAAAGGGAAGGGAACAACAAGGACAGGGACAAAAAATACAAAGTAAATCTCGGTTAGTCCAAGAAAGTTTGTTAGATACCCTAAACAATTAAATATTCACAAGATCTATCTAGTGGGTTTGATTTAACGAAATAAATATAAAATTAACAGCAGTCTTATATACATAAAAATATTTTAAATATATTATTAAAAAGAATATATTTCGAGAATTAAAAAAATATATTTTTTAGAATATTAACATACGAATACCCCTTTAACAAGGGGATTCCCACGTACCCAAAGGGGCCAAGAAACAGCCAAGTTGAAGTGGAAATGGAAAATCCCACATCCAACAACAACAAATGGGGGAAAACTGAATGTGGCAAGGTTGAACCTCGACGACAATAAATACGCAACAAAAACTACAAGAACAATGGAGTAACAGTAGGGGTAATCAGGTGGGTGGGAAGGAGTTTGGAAAATCCTAGGTGGAAAGAGCATCTCTCCATTACTCCTTTCTCCCTGTCTCTGTCATACTCCCTGAGCCATATCATCGCCGCATCATGATGTAAAAACTTTCCGGGTTTCCCCGCTTTAACCCGCAGAAAAACCTCTAACCCAAAAGCTCCAGGACCCTCGATTTTCCACGCCCCCTTCGGAGTCTGGGGCCTTTAACAGAATTTTTGTTTACAAACTTTTGCTTGTTTGTATATTCTATCCGGAAGGGGGCGAGTACCGAAGGGGACGAAAGGCAAAGGACCTCAAGCTCTGTCCACAAAGGACCTCTATTCCGCACCCCGGCGCCGCTTGCCTTGGCTTTTTCTGTGGCGACGCGACGCGCGTTAAAAGTTGCGAAAATTTCGTTGTTTTTTACTTTTGTATTTTTTTGCAGTGACGCTTAACAAGAAATTCCTGATGCGATTATGAGGCTCTTGTTAAGGTGAGCCAGGAAAATTTCAGGCACAACCAGATCGCATGGCACAGGTAGTGAAAATTCCTTTGTGGTCGCTGCGGTCTGTCGAAATTAAAAAAGACAATCCTGATTGCAAACTGGCGGGATTTTCTTTTTGATTAAGAATATGTTTAAAAGTTAATGGATATCGATTTTAAAGTAGCTGAAAATTACTTAAAAATTATTTTAAGCTTGCCTCCGGTTTGTTGAGAGTTTACAATACATTTTACATTGATTACAATGACAAACGATAAACTATTTAGCATTAATTAGACTTATCAGTTACGCGTAAAATCGCGACCGAAAATGTATTGCATTCCGAAAGGGGAAGCCCTCACAAACTCCTTGGGTACCCAATAAACTCCTTCAGAAATGGCAAAGGACAACCACAGGGGAAAATGCACTCAAAAGTCTAGGAGACATCCCACACACAGAGCCATCCCTTCGAAGGGGATTCCCCTACTTCCAGCGACCGACCACACAATGCAATAACGCCGACAGATTACAAAGTGCACATGTGGTAAGCCTCTGAAGTAGTAATAGCAGCGAAAGAGATGGCGGCAGGACAAGATGGTTTCTGAAAATCCTTGTAAAGTAACAACAGGAACAAAGCACTTGGAACCTTGCGGTGAAAACCTCGTGCGTTCACCAAAGATCCTTTCTCATTGTCGCACTAAATTTTTACTGTTTTTAGTTACTACTTCTATACAAACTAAAATATAAGCTAATGTACGGACTTGTACCTGATTTTCTTCGAAAATGTAATGCGATGTGTTGGTTTCGCCTTTTTGATTTGCTAAAAATCATTTAAAAACAACTTCATAATCTTTATAAATTAAATACATGCTTTCTTAATAATTATTTAATATTTTAACCTTATATTTAACCTTTAGAAGAGTATTTCAGGGACCGGCTTCCTTAGGCTTCTGTTATTTGGGTGGCATTCTGCCGAACTCCATTAAGTTGACGCGAAGAACTTTGGTTTTGTGGTCGCCGGGTTCACTGGCTGCTTGTTGCTTCCCATGGCTGTTGCGTTGCTATTCAGCGTGTGTCCAAAATGTGTCGTTGTCTCTATGATGTAACTACTACCCTCAGGAGTAGCCTTTACTTGGGTAGGGAGAAAAGGTAGCAGTGGGAGCACTACCCTACCCATATGCATGCCCATGAATAAGGACTGAAATACGCACACACAGAGAGGAGAATATCCACCCTCCTAAGAGACTTCAATGGACAACTTCAATGAACACACAAACTAAGCTGAGGAGTCTGGGGTTTCATTCACGTGACCGACCGACCTGTGACATCTACACATCTCGTCCATCTTAGTGATAGAATACTACGACTACTTACTCTTGCTATAATTTGTTTTTTACCACGAATATTTTCTATAATAAATAATTTTTTTGCAAGAAAAAAAAAAAAGGAAACAGCTGGCAGCGGGAAAAAAGCTCAACCAGCAAAGCACCAACTCCAGTGACTATTTAAAATGCGACAAAAAGGAAGTGAGTTGCAAAAGAGACCTACAGACCTTTTCGACTTCCTCCCAATCTATCCATTTCAATAAGCTGATGCCGCTGCAGGAAAAATGGTAGCACAAGAGAGAAGGCCTTTTAAAAAAAAATATACCAACGCACTCCATGTGGGACGAACAAAAAGAGGATGAATGTCCTTCAGGGCCGGTAAGGGAAACAGGATGAGCCAAGGGATGCCAAAGGATGAACCAGCCGCCCCCACATACTACGTGCACAAAACAGATAAATGCTAGCAAGTTTTTAACAAAACCAACGGAACGGGCAGTGAATTGAGCCCAGACATTTCCTGTCCCATGCAGCCTTAAAGAAAAGGAGTAAGGTTTTGGAAAAAAAAAATATATATAAGACTATAGAGTACCGGGTACTTAAAATATTGTATCATTTTAATTTAAAGTAAAAAGTATTAGTTGCCACCACTACAGAATTCCCAGTAAGCTTTGTATTTGATAAATATGGCAAACTTTTCTGCCGCACAATATTTTTATCCAAAAAAGCAACCCTTTTTCACTTTCGAGCTAGAATATATAATATAATTTCAGAAAATATAAAAAATATTAAGTATATTTTATGGCAAAATATACCCTTTTCTCTCCAAGAGTCCAAGGTATCTTAAGGAAGCAACAAAACGACATGTAAAATTATGCGCCAGTAGGACGCAAAAGTTTATGGGGCGACCCCCAACGAAGTCCAAGGAAGCAAAGAATCACGGACAGGACCCAGTGCATTCATTGTCCCTCAAACTCACACACAGGCAGAAAAGGGAGAAAAAAATGCAGAGGGAGAAAAGGCGGCAGACGAAGACTGAGAGGGGAAGCACGCAAATATGCCAAAGCTTGCTGAGACAACAAACAGGAAGTACGCATTTCCTGCACTCGAGAAACGAAGAAGAAAAAAAAAGAAAATAACATTCCATGGGAAAGGAATCAGGAGAGGAACCTGGGGAAAAGGGAATCCCAGACGAGACACAGTAGAAATGTCGCGACTACGACGACGACAACTTTTTGACACAAAAGTGCCTGGAAAACAGTTTTTCTTTAGTTTCCTCACCAGCCAGTCGCCCTTTGCCGTGAAATTAATTGAAACCGACTAGACCTCTGAGGGGGCGAAGTGAATAGATGGAGGAGATGCAGACTTGATCTTGACACTGTCCCACGGCAATGTCCCTGAACTTGCCAAATGCGATAGCCATCATGCTCCTGCCCTTCTACTCAGTCGACAACAACACCCTATAAAAACTTTACCTAACGGTGGATTTTACTAAGAAAACTTGTGTCAAATTTCTTTTATAAGAGAAAAGTATTAAATTTAGGAATGACTGGAAAGAAAATAAATATTTAGCGATTCAAATAATATCTACAAATATCTACACAATTATTGAAATAATATTTTGGAAACATTTTGAAGCTAAGCATAAAGTTAAAAAGTTCTTTTAAATATTTGCCCATCGTACTCTTCATTGTTTTTAATATTTTGGAAGCAGAAAATATATTGAATTTAATGTTGAACTTTTAAATTAAAGTAAACCCTAGAAAAAAAGGTTATAAGCCTATAAAATTAAGGAAATATGATTCAAATATGTATACTTAAAACCAAACCACTGTTGCATATTTGTCCATTCAGCATTCCTGGGCACCTTGCCCACCAAATGAGTTTCGTGTCACAAGTTGACCCGGCCGAGATTAAGTGGGAGTTTAATTTGCCAAGTCTCACCCAAAGCCAGCTACTCCTCATTCGTACATCCCCCTCGTCTTACACCCACGTCTATGAAAATACTGCGTTAATGTAATCCACGCTCCCGGCATTTCCGTATGCTTCCGTTTGCTTTTTCCTGATTTTTTTGCCTATTTTTTTGGGAGTTTTTTTGTGGCTACTGGCTTTGTCCTTGGCAGTTGCCTCGTAACTTTGCCACTTGGATGATCTCTCTTTCCCCTGCCTTTATGCTCTCTCTCTCTTCTTGCTATTTTAGCTTAATCAACAAAGTAAATAAAATGTCCTGCCTTCTGACCCTTGGCTGGAGAGGTCATTTTCTACGATTTTTTTATGAAGTCGTAGAGCTTAATAAGTCCCATATAAATATGTATTTTTACGTATAAATTTGAGATTACTTTTTGTGCATAAATATGGCTTACCAAAGTGAAACCAATTGAGTCGGCATATTAAAGAATATTTAAGAGGAGGAAATAAATTAAAATATAAGCTAAATATGGTAAATTAAAATATTAAAAAATCCAAGACATTTTGATTTAATATATTCTTTATAATTAATTATTTTACTGCATATTAACCATATGCTAATTAAAATCGTTTAAAATCATACCCACACTTGTTAATATTGAAAAGGGGAAAAAAAAACTAAATCAAGCGAATTCACTTTGATGTCCAATAACAATGTGCCTCATGTGGAAAGGAAAATGAGGAGCTAAGGCAAAATCAAACTGAGAATTGAATGCCAGGCTCTGCTTCCTTTTTGCTCCTTTTTCATTTCCCTTACAGCAAAGAGTTGGTTGTCAACACAGCCCCACGTAATTATAGAGTTGCGGAGCTCATACAACACCAAGTGAATAGGAACAGTAAAAGGTAAATAAATATAATATTAGAAATATTGAGTGTTTACAAATACTAATATAATGCTTAAAATTATTTGAGTAAATTAAATAAATAAGTCCCTAAAATATGTATTCATTGAATAAGTACTTACAAATCGCACAGTAAATAAAAAAAAAAATAATAAAGGAAAAAAGAAAATATAATTTAAATGGTAATTTAGCTTTCAGAAGTAATTTTTAAAATATATTTAAAAATAAAAATAAATAAAACATTGTTAATAAAAATTGTAAAATTGTTATTCTACATAGGAATCAGTTAATAAATTATTAAAGAACATTTCTAAAGCCTTGAAAATATATGATAAAATCAATTTCTAAATATTAAACAACTATTACTTTGACCGCCATAGTAGCCACACATGGCATTTAGTTTCTAATAATTTCTCTGGAAAATTCCGATTGCACATGTGGGACTTTATATTGGCAGGCACTGTGGAAATGGAAAGCAATTAAAATGCTGCACTGGCTCTGATTATGCCAACGACAATAATGTTGTTGTTGTTATTATTGTTATTACTGCTGTTGGGTAGTGTTGGTGTGAATAGATTGGTATGTGTCAACTAAGTGCAGTTAATTAGTGCGAAAATCACTTCAGTTGGCTTGGGATTTTTTTTCCTCCCTCTCTCGGATTTCTTTTAAGCTTTTTTTATTTGTGTGCGGGTGTGTGTTAGCCAGGTTTTTCCTTGGCGAATTTTCACGTTAATTGCTCTGCGTTCTGCAATCAGCCAGAAAACAGAAGCAGACGCTGGAAAGCGAGCTAAGCCACTCAGGGATTTACCCAATTTGTTGTCGCCGCCCACCCCAATTCCGCAATTTACTACAGCTTGTTTTTCCGGGTTTTTTATTCGTTTCAATTTAAACGATTATTTATGTGGAAAGGATAAAAAAAAAGAAAACTAAAATGTCAACTAAATTCCTTAATGTGACAAAAATGCCTGAAATACGAAAATAAATGCATTATAAATTATGTATTTAAGAATATTTTATTTTTGAAACATTTAATACAGAGTATAATATTAAGTCTATTGCCATTATACAATTTATAAAATGTATTATATTTATATTTAAACATATTCAAAATCATATAAAATAGACTCTATAAGCGATGTTTTTTGTGCTCTCCACACTGGTTATTAAAACCAAATTAAATGAATATTTTAAATACATTTGACGTTCATAAACAGTTTAATTTAAAATGCTTAGTACAATCGTAGATTAAAAATTGAATTATTTTAGGCGGATGATCCAGTCTTAAATCTAAGATCAGCTATTAAAGCAACGTGATCTGAAGGAATGACTACTGATGGTATGGCACCATTGGCCTTTAACTGTTCCTCCGTTGGCAATGGTACGTATTGCATTACTTCAAATCGATCCTTTTGATAGAATATGTAGTCCAAGCATGCCGCAAATAGGGTGGTAAAGTTTGTAAACTCGGGAGTGCCACAAGCTGAAGCCATCTCAAAGGGCTGCGTGAGTTCCACATTCGAAACGGCTTGCTCGGCATTACTACGCCAATCCACGAAATCTTTATCCACAAATTGTTCAGTCATCAATTTGTATATTCCACATTCCGGGACGCTATTAAAATCTCCACAAAATATCAGTCCAATATCTTGGGAGTTCGAGATTTTAAAATCCTGTATGGCTTTCTTGAGTAGATGCTCAACATAAATGGTGGAAAAAGCCATCTGCAAGAGACGTATATGATCGGCATCGGGGTGAAAGTATAAATGCGTGTTGGCCACAAGTATATATCGGTTGGTATCCTTAATTTTGAGCAAACATGTTTGCAAAGTCGTTGATCGATCACAAATTCGTGATGCCAATTGCTCATTAATCTTGATTTTACTCCAAAGACTTTCAAATATGGGTAGAGTAGGTATTGTAGAACCTAAATGCAACACTTGAGATTCCACAAGTTCAAATCGGGATTTACGAAAGAAAATGGCAACGCCTTCCGCACATGTGCCCTTTGGGGCCATGATACCATGATAATTGAGTGAGGGTCCACCCAGTATCTCCTTAAAGTCAATATCAAATATCTTTTGATCAACCTCTTGCAGACAGATGAGATCAGCCTTGTAACCAACAATTTCTTTGATAAATAATTGTTTTCTGTAGTCAATTTCCAGATACTTTGGCGGGCAATAAGGGAATAACGTCTTTCGGGAGTAGTCACTATCCGCATAATAGTCGGCCAATAGATTATAGGTTACCACTCGAATTTCATTAGAATCTGTCAAATAACCAGGCGTATGGCGATGCCGATCTTCAAAGGGAAACAATTCTGGCGCAGTTTGAACGGTAGTTTTAGAAATCTCTTCCACCAAAGGACCTTTAGCTCCTCCTTCGTTTCCTGGAATAACTACAAACTTTAGGTAGTATCCAATATCTTCAGTCGTTGGACTATAGTGAAAACCCTCGCCGCAGGCTTCCCACTCGGTAGTTTGGGATTGTTTGGCTTTAAACCAGGTTCCTTTGCTGTGGTCACGTTCGGCAAATTGAAGTTCACAAGCCGTTGGATACACCACAAATCCAGCCAGCATGCATTTCGGTAGTTTTAGGCTTAAAATCCAGGGTGGATTGAAAACCATATCGAAAGTGGCATCGACAACTCGCAGCTTTATTCCGCTGATATTTTTATCAAGCAGTTCGGTAAATGTTAAATTATTCAAATTTAGGTCATGGTTTTCGCTATAAAGCTTAACATTTATCTCGGAAGATCCAACTACCACCGGCTCGTTGCTTTTGCCCTTCTTTTTTTGTTTTTTCTCCATCTGCTTTTGAACATTGCCTTGAATTCGTGTCAAAATGCCTTCAATTTGCTCGTCCATTTGCCGATTAAAATTAAATTCTCGATCTATCTTCAAGGCTTCGTTTACATAGCGGAACACTATGTTCAGTTCTTTGCTATTAGCAGCATTGCGCATGTATACTTTATCCATATCGATACTTAAAAAAAATGACAAAGATAGAAATGAGTTTTCTAATCAAAAACGTAATTTTTTATATGTAGCTTAGACTTAATTATTATCCAGAATGAAACAATAAAAGCAGCTTATGTCATACCGTGTTTAGAAAGTGTGTAGGTTTAAACAAAATGAAAAAAGAGCAAAGATTAAAACAAAAAATCAATTTACAAGGTAAAATAAATATAATATAAGGTAAAGTAAACAAGTTAAAAAGCACAAAAATAACAATTGTCTTTGTTACCGAAAAATTTTAAAAATAAAAATTATTTATAAAATTTAACTAAATTAAATTATTTTAATATTTAATTATTTTAATTAAATTATTAAATTTCATTCTTGCAAAAAACACGGTATGACCTTTAAATTATAAATTCCTTCATTCTCTAATTGAAACATACTTTGACATTTTTTTAAGTGCACGTATCTGATTGGAGCTCCAGCAGTTTGTTGTTTTTGTTTTGTGAGACACCTGAAAAACAAAACAGAGATCAGCTGTTGGTTGAGACGCCGCGTGGGGGAAGCACTCACGAAGCCGGCCGACGAGACAGCCCGAAAGCCCGTACAGGCAAGTCTGTGGTGGATTTGAGTGTACAATTTCGTCGCCAATTTGTTGGTAGTCATTCAAAGTGCGAACGCAACGCGATAAAAACGAAAATATTAGCACAAAAGCAGCCGGTGACGGGAAAAACTTGCACGAAAGAAGAAGAATTTAAGTAGTGGTGACAAAAGTCAGCTGTCTGTCGGTCCGATCGTCGACAATCGAAACACTATCGGCAGAGGGCGCCAGGCAAAGAACTATCGATAGCATGTGGGCGGCGATAATAAACACTTTAAAATATTTAATATTAATTAAAAATTAATGTATAAAAAAGCAAACAAATACCGAAGCCAACATATACGACAACATTAAACATAAACATGAGCAAGAGCTAAATTTTACATAAATAAAAAAATATACAATAAAAATATATAAATAAATTTTTAAGAAATAATATCTAAATTCCTGAAACGAAATCTTATTTAGTTAATTTTGCTTAAAATATTTGAAATTTTTAGATATTCCAAAATTTGATTTAACTTTGGCAAGCTTAATCCAGACAGAAAAAAAAACTCCCATTTCACTTAAAGTGGAACTATTTTTCGAAGCAAACTCCATAAACATTAAGCTAAATGTTACGATCCAAATGAGACATGTTCTATATTCGCAAGAAACTTCTGGGTAAGGTGGGAAAAAGGCTAACTGAGACGATGGCCATAAAAATGCGGACCAGAAGCCAGATCACATGGATAAAGTGCTGCCTTTTGGATAAGGAAGAAAGGAGGACGAAACACGAGGCAAGGTGCATAAAAAGCTGAAACAAGCCAAGAGATGACTTGGCCAGGGCCAAAAAGGAATTGGCTTTGGCCCCGAAACAGAGTCAACAACTGTGCGCCACACACAAGAAGAGTTTGCCAAAAAAAAAAGATTGCAATACGAAGAAAAATCGAAAAACGAAAAACTAGAACCCAAAAAGGAACAAAAAAATTGCATAAAACTCTATAAAGGACACGGAGGACCGAAGAGGACAACAACATGACCGGGCCGGCAAACGAAACCAATTGAAGAAATGTTGCTGACACCAAAAACGAAACTGCAGGGAGACGCCGATGATGAGGATGAGGATGAGCCTGGGAATGAGGCTAAGCCCGAGGATGCCGACGGATGCAGAAGATGTCCTGAGAGGCAGCAACGTAGCGGAGCGGTAAGGACAACAACGAAATTAGTTAGCACTTGAGAGAGAAAGCTGCTTTGGCTCCGGTCCAGGACTCGTTGTTGGATTACAACACCTGCGGGTAAAGGAACGTTTGCAGGAGCCGTCCTGCTGCTATTGCATCTTTATTGAACTGAACTAGAGATGGCCAGGAGCTTGGGGCTCATACATAAAAAAAGGGTATTTCGATAAAGATTTTAATAGAATATTTAATACCTCTTGTATGTTATTATATTATCATTATTCGTTAGTTACCAATTCTCGTTACTATTCCTCGTTATCATTACTTTATAAAATTATTAAATTTAAGTATAAAACACATTTACCATTAAGGTTAGGTCTGCAGGTCAATTTCTATTAGAAGTAGACAACTAAATGATTAAAAAAAATATAGAAAATGCTATTAAGAAATTTTCGAATAGATATTACGAACTTCCAATAACTATTTTCTTATATCAATTTAATACATTTGGCTTTCTATTTGAAAATACAGTCATTCCAAGATTCCCCTATGAAATCCCAGTACATTTCGACCATCACTGATAAAAATATAGTGCACCCAAGATCTGAGAGCCTGGGAACAATTAAATAGCTTCGAGCACTCGGAACTCAATTGCAGCATTTCAATAACTGCTGAGAACACTTAAGAGGCCCGAAAGCCGGTCAGGTCAGTCAGCCAAGAAGGCAGACAGCTCCTTGCAATAATCTGGCATGCAGTCGGAGGCCCAAACAACCCACAGAAAGCGCCACTCCGCCTTTCACTCCATCACCGACTATGTACTACTACAATATCCGCTTGGTGTCCCCGAAAAAACACTTGAGCTACTTTCTCGCACTCACCTTTTCCACTTGCTGCAGAAATTTAAAATATTTTCCACTTGTAGATTTGTAGCCGAAAGCACAGCACTGGGCTTACTTTCACGTGAATATAATTTTTTTGTAGGGTTTTTTTGTTTATGGAAGGGATGGAACGAGACGCGGTACGGCCGAAAAGTTAACACATTGAGAATTTCGCCACCTAAAAGCCGAAAATTGTTGAACTTTTTTAAAATAATATGTACGCTACACAGTCTGATTTGGAAACGATACAACTAGATTAAAAATAATTTCAAATATTCATCCCTTTGACACTCTGTGAAATGCGAAGCAGAGCAAACTGCGATCTAAATTTTTCGAAATTTATTTTGGCATTCATTAAACTAACAAACAGATTTGTTTTGATTTAATTAATCAGTACCTAAGTTTTTCCATCTGTAAGCAATTGAGTCATCGCCCACGCAATTTCCTTTGTTCACTAAGCCCTACCTTTGACATTAAAACTAAATGAATCAACCAATTTAAAAGTTCTGCCAAGAGAGTCATTTGCTAAAATTGCCAAAAAAAAGAAAAATAAAAAGAACTCTGTGCACGAGAGAAAGAAAACCTAGAAGAAAATTCAATGAGACTGAAAATTATCTGGCTCGATGCCAAATGAAGGCGTGCACAAGAAGAACAAAACAAAACTCACGTTTCTAATCAATTAAAAAATACAACAACCAGGGAGAAAGGAGAGAAATCAGAAATAGGGACGATTTTCGGCAATAAATAAATTACGGCAGGCAGTTGAAGCGATTAAATAGAATGGGTAAGCCTAGGGGGGGAATTGAAATTCAAAGGGAGTCGGGGTGGTGTCGGTAGGAAAGTAGAAAACTTCACTACGTCTGCTGCAATTTTAATTACGACTGTGATAAGAGCAAGACAAGACCAATGGAAAGGCGCAAGGAAAGTCAGTTGGTATGATATACGAGTGGGTTTCGAGTTTGAGATACCCTATAGTGTGCAAATCAGCTATTTTATTTCATGATTTTAATTTTAAAAAACTATTTTAATGAAAGATTAGTTTCTCTAAATTAATTGTTTTAATTACCAGTTTTCCATTAATTCACATACAAATATTTTAAATAGTTTATACCTAAGGTTAAAATCAATTTCATTAAATAGTTTTAAGTTTTTAATAGTTTAAGATGTTGGAATTATATATAGAATAATTATGTGCTACTTAGATCCTTAAGTAGCTAATTTAAATGTGAAAAAATACGAATTTTAAAATAAATTTTGTATAATTATATAAGCTTTACTTTTTGCAAGGACTGCACCTCAAAAGTCTCAAGTACGAATTTAGAGACAAACTTCAATAATACAACCTCAAGTATTGAATTTAAATCTGTCAGCAAATTAGGTTTCTTGGCTAATTAAAAAATTCGTATAATCTTTACCCACTGGGTTCACTAAATTCTATCAAAAACAGTACAACTCATTAATTTTGCAAAACTACTGGGTGTAGAGACGGCGAAAGGCAGCAGCTCCGACTAATCCTTTTGGCAAGGACTTTGACAGTTGTCTTAGTTGCACAACAACAGCAACAACAACGACAAAAACAATAACATCTTCATCAGCAATATTATCATCATCATTTGCAGCATTCTTGGGATGAAGAAGCACCATAAACAAAAGCAAACGAAATAACAACAAACATTATCGCACATCATTATCGTTGTCATTCAGGGAGCGTTCCAGCTTAAAAACACCCCCCAACCCCCCAACCCACCCCGCCTGCTGTCGCCTATGTATTTGCTTTATTTTTGTGTTTAGTTAGTTTTTATGAGCGTCATTATTTTCGCTTGCCATGGCGCTAAGCATCTTAAGTGGCTCCATCCTCCGTTCCTGCCGATTTTCCCCACATTTTCTCCTTACTTATTTTTTGGTTGAGAATTTTCCACTGCGTGTGTATGTGTGTGTGTGTGTTTGCATAGGCGCAAAATGTCTTCGTCAACTTTTGACGATTTTATAATTTAACTTTTGCCGGAAGCCACCTCCTCCTCCGTCTCGTGCCATCATTCCTGTTTTTCCTCTTGCTAGTTTTGAAAACAACTTAATAATAAGTGAGTGTTGAGTGCCCAGGATGGCGGAGAGGAGAATAAGTTGACTTTGGCTTGAATAAGGTGGTTTTTGTCGAGTCCTTTTGCAGGCTAGGCAATTATTTTACAAGGGATCCATGCTGCGATGCATTTAGAAAGTTTTCCTGCGCCGAAATAATTGTCAAGGATTAGACTGACAAAACAAAGCAATTGTAAGGCTAGAGTATGAAGTTTAGGAAGGAGACTTGGAATAAATGTGGTTTTTAGTGCTATTATAGTAATCTGATAAATAAGTAGGTAAATAAAGAATCAGGATTAAGATTTATCTAAGGTCAAAAAGTAATTTTTCTGTAAAGTCTCGATTTAATTCCATCTCTATTATTTAAAAACTGTATAATTGTTCATATATTTTTTTAATCTTAAAAACGATAGATATTTAAAATAAATTTTTTGATTTTAAGGAAAGCCTCATCAGCATTATAAAACTAACTTTTGAAACTAACTCACTTGGAATATTGTTTTGTTCACAAACTTTGCTTTTCCTAAAATGAAATCTCCTATTTAAATAGCAGTCTAACCCAATGGCATTTGCTAAGCTATTTCTAAATGCTTTCAACGACTTCTTAATTTAGATGAATATATTTAATTAGGTTGAAGTGAAACCATTGGCACGGGAAGGCCTTCCCATTGGCTCAAGTTTACTCACCTGTTAACTCAACCTAAGGCTCAAAAATGGATTTACAAACTCCCAAAAATAAGCTTAAAAGTGTAATAAATGTTAGCAAACTTGCAACAACTATAGGAAATAAGCTTCATATCAATGCATTTTTCATTTGTTTCCAAAAGCATAATCATCAATTTAAATTTGTTTTGTCAGAGTTGCTGCTGCTTTTGGTAAATAACAAACAAGTGGCTTTGAACACAAGTGAAACATATGTTAAAAGCTGGAGGAAAAGAATTCGAAAAGCGTAAACAAGAAGCTTTACATGCTCGACATGCGTTCAAGAATAAGAGCAGCATAGACACACACACACACAAATATATTACAACAGTCACAACAACAAAAAACGAGAAAATCATACTAAAAACAATAACAAATTCACAAGAACCCCGCAGAAGAAACTCCATCTAAAAAATGTCGCTAACAAGCGCAAAGGGAGAAAAATCTTTAAGCTTCTTTTTTGTTCTCTTCCATCGTTGCAATTTATATGCTCCTTTGGAGAAGACCAAGTTCCTTCTCCTTCTTGTTACCATAATAATGAAATATCTATAAATTGTCAGCCAGTTCTATCGTTTCCCATCCAGCTCAGCAGCGACATACCCTCGAGAGGACCATAAATAATATTATTATTATGGCTCCAGGAGGCAACTTGTATTTGTCAAAGCAAACAAAACTGCTGCTGCTGTAGTACGAGTCCTTACCACGAGAACCCTTACTTTCCCCCCCTGATACAGACCCCTTCCTTTCCTGTTAACGGCATTATTATTGGCAGCCATTATTCATGCAACAAGTGATGCTCAATGGCGGAGAGCCCAGCAACTTCCGTCTAATTACGGCTAATTGAATGGCTCCAAGTTCCGGGATTTGTCAATTGATTTGTTGGGGGATTTCCATATATTAAGGGGGAATATATAGGCGAGAGATTCTATATAACCAATATAAATGTGCAAAATTCGAAGGGAATTTCTAAAACAGAGCTGGAATTGGTATTAAATAAAAGTTTCAAACTAATTTTAAAAGAAATTCAAATTTATTGTTATATATATGATGTTTTTTATTTGCTTTCTAATTTTTTTACGTTTTTAAAATAATAAAAAATTCAAATATTTCCACAATTCTTTACTACAATTTTCACCTTTATTGTAACTGGTTTTTTATGCTTTCAATAAAATATTGAAATACATCAAGTCCCCAGCGAAAAAACTATTTAATAAAGAGCTATCAATAAAACATAATAAAAAACTTGTTAAATTAATCTGCCTCTCTTGGGGGAGGAAAAACTGATATGCAAATAATAGCATTTTAATCAATTATAATACCAACGGAAAAAAAGTATAAACAATGTTGAGGACAAGGAAACCTTTATTGACACATCGACAGCAAATAAAAACCACAGCATTCACAACAACAACAACAACAACAAGAACAATAAATAGGCAAAAAACCGATAACCCAAGCAACAAAGATTTATTGCATATATAGAAGCACATAAACTTATATATATACATATATATTCACTGATTTATACAGCCGAGTAAAACCCATGTGGTTTATAATGAGACAACACACACAGTTAAATGAGGTTAGAGTTGAGTACGTTTGGCAATAAATAAATCGAAAATCGACCAAACGAGAGGTAAACAACAGTAGCAACAGAAACAACTTAAAGGCTTAAAACTAGGGATACTCCGTACTCACATAAGACTCATATGGTATATAGGACACACACAGATTTTGTTAATGATAGCTTGGATATATCTCAATAAGTATACAATATATATACTCTTTTGGATAGAGACCACAAAACCCACAAAGAAAGCAGAAACAGGCACTTGATTTATATACGTTTTACGTGAGACGTTACGTTACGCTACGAGACGTAATGACATAAGCGTACAATACTTTTGTATATTTATTTGCAGCTCTTTCACGACAATTAAAGCACTTCTTTCGAAATTTTTAGCAATAACTATTTGCACAATTATAGAATTTAAATTTTTACACGCACAAAACGAAGACGAAACACACAGAAAAAAGTCGAATTAAATAAATTTAGCAAATTAGAGACGATCAGCAACGTTATCAAGACAACAGACTCTGACAAACTAAAAAAAAAGACAGACAACAAAAATTAAATCAAAATTACTTTCGAGCTAACAACAACCGAACGGATCGGCGGTGATAATGCTCGTGTGATCGAATTAAGAGGCGGCAATCATCCCACAGAGAACTCGGATCGCTAAAAAGAGAGCAGCTCCCGCGTTGCAGCTATTTTCGAAAATTGATAAGACCACTTCGAATCGTTCCAATCAGTTTGGCATTCAAATTCGAAAAAAAACTGAGATAACGAGCAGAGATCAATGCAACCGAGCAAAAGGAAAATCTAAGGCAAGGGATGTTCGCTGACAAACGCTTATCGTCACAAAGTGCGATGTGATATCTTATGAGCACTTGAAATCTGATCTACCCATAGGGTACAAGGTTATTAAAATTATAAAAAAATAATAATAATAATAATATTACTCTTATTATTATTATTATTTTTTTATAATAATAATAATAATAAGTATACAAAAGATAACAGATCTTTGAGACTATAAAGAGATAGGCCTCCAGATTATGTTACAATATTCTGATCTCTTAGACATATCAAGATCAGAAACAAATAAAGAAAAACTTAAATTAGGCCTCCAAAAGTGAAAATCAAACTGAGTGTCTTATCTTCACTCACATATGGGTTAGTTGAGTCTCAAATCTGAAATGATACTTCTAGATTCTTCTTTTTATATTAAATTATTATTTTTTATTATTTTTTCTTACGTTAGTTGAATCTTTCACTGTGAAGATAGACCAGACCCCTTAAAACCTTTTTCGTTTTCATTGAAAAAACGTTTTTATATTTATTTATTTCTCTTAAAAAAGAGCTATACATTCATTTTTGTCAGTTATTCACATATTCAGTTGTCTTTATATTTTCAAGAGAGATTTATTCCACCGAAGACAGTTTTATAGTTAACATACACATGTACCATTAAACAATTTATAGGCAATTCCATTAGGAAACCTTCAATTAGGAAATGCTCATCCATTGAATTATTTTCTTATCTGCAGTTTAAATCGTTTGCTTTTTTTTAATTTTCTTTTTTTCTTGGCATCCCATTGAGCTAAACATCTTTTAGGACTTCCTAATGGAAGTTCATTCATTGATACTTCGCCTGCGGAACATAAGAACGAAATCGATTTACAGGACATGGGGCACGTGACCACCAGGTATTTACCTCTGACCCCAGATGCAGACCTCGGCATGTACAGCCCCCTTGCCGCACACCCACAATTTCCAGTTCAATTGGCTACTTAAAACTTTAACAGCCGTAAATTCGCAACAAGCAAGGGCTATGAAATTTAATAGCGAAAGCGAGGAAATCCTCCCCATCTCCTGCCAGTGTCTGACCAATACAATACGCAACTGTATTAGCTCACGTAACAGCGAAATGTGAGTATTCCGCGTCTGGTGAGGTCCTTTTTTCTCTATGTGGCTACTGCTGCTCCTTTTGCTCCTGCTTCTGTTTTAGCGAAACACACATTATTGACTTTTATTGCTGCTCCTAAGCTGCTGCAGCGCTGTCGACGCTGAAGATATAGCTCTTACAGTCGAAATAGCATGTAAAATATATGTATCAAAAGGATTTCATATTTCTTAAAGTTAATTTGGATAGTAATTTTGCAACAGTAAGAAAAATTTGGAAAATTTCTTTAAAGTTATTAACTTGAAGTTATCTAAAGTCTTTTTAACAGATATTTGGTCTTACTTGGCTTATTGATCTTAAATAATGTTGAATCCTAATTTGGACCAGCTTTAAAAATAATTTGTTTAATTATTTGCATTTTAAATTATATAAAGCATATATTTTATTTAAAAAATATGATATTTTAGGGCTTCTAAAACCCAGGTTCACCCTAGACAGTCTTGACTGTACCGCTATTGCCTGCATTGTCTGCGCTTCCGCTTCTGCCATTACTGCCGCTGATACTTTTGCGTTTCCCTTAACCCTTTGCCTGTGTTTACATTTTCAACTATGTAATTCGTTGCATTTTATTGCACGCGTGTGTGCGAGTGTGAAATATTTATGGGGGTTGCCCGTGGGGGACATTGCTCCTGGACACGAGGATTTCATTTCTCCACCAAGCAGGGTTTTTTCCGCAGCTGCTCGAGTTTAACGAAGTGTTAAATGGCCAGCGGCGAGAGGGGTTAAGAAACGAAGTTCGCTTCGATTTCATCCCATACCCATCATTGGTCAACGCCTTTTTATCGAAATTTGTCACGCACGGAGGAATTTTTCCTGCCTTCCCTCTATTTTTCTCTCTCTCTCTCTTTGACTGGTCTGGGATTAATAGAAAGAAAAAGATTTTCATTTGGAAAATGTCTGCTACACGAGTAGCATGAATGACAGGCCAAGCCGTCCCGTTGACACCGCTCAAAGCGCACGTGTGTCGGCTAACACCTTTCGATGACGAAAATTGCATTACTTTTACTTTCTAGCCTCGTCTAGAAAGGGGAAGCTTAAGTAGTTTACTTCTTTGTTTGCCTATAAACACGGGGATAAAGGTGAACATGATTTTTGGGATTGTTACTTTGGTCGTTTTGATAAACCTTTATTGAATTACAATCTGGGGGAATGGGGGAGATTACATGTTATATATATTCTAGCAGGATATGTTCAAGATATTTATTTGATATATAAAAAAATAATTACATTTCTCAGAGTCACATCGAACAAATCAATACTTTCTCATATTAAAATTCTTTGTTAAAATAAGATTTCACTCCTTATATCTTTAAATATCCTTTTATACTTTTACCCACCACCGACAAATCAATAAATTGGCCACACAATAACTTAATGCCTTCATTTACTCCATAGCAAACCCTCTTCTTGTGGTTAATAGAAGGATGTTAGGTGCGAGTATCTTTCCCTTCTGGGCTCTATTCGAATCTAATGACCGGCAATTTGCCAAACACCCAGGGCCTGAACCATTTTAGAGTGTTGCAAGAAGAAATTAGCTATCATTTAGTGTAATGAGGATAATAATAGCAACTAATGGCCAACCACTAACGCCACCGATACCAAGGAGAGCAACCACCATCAGCACCACAATGGAGCCCAAGTCGATCCACCATTTGATTAAACAAAGATTGACTGGAGTGCTATTAACTTTGGGATAGGACGGAAAGTGTTATAAATGTGGTGCAATTTGTACGAGGGAAAAGCCAGGGATATAATGATAAACACATATTAAGCAAAAAAGCACAAGGCCATGCGAATTACTCAATTAATTCAGCTCGGCCTGCCAATAATCATAAATAAAGTCCCACGAAACCAACGTTGGCTACACTTTTAATTATTTTCCTTCTCCTCCCAAGCAAATTTAATAAAGAATAATTACAAGAAAACCAATATCAGCAAAGACGGTTGTGTGTGGGAAAAAATAATTAACAAAAACCACAACAGCAGGCAGTTCAGTTTCTTGTTCTGAAGCCCGCACAAATATTCGGACAAATGGCATGTAATTAACATATAAATTAAAGACTAAAATATATTTTTGCAGAGCAGCAATAAAATGCTAAAACTGCGTTGCCTAAGCTTTATTCATCAAGGAGTTTAGCTTTAATTGTAGCCTAAAAATAGCAAAGATTTGGGTTAGTTAAAAAATAAAAACCATGGCAATAAATCCAACTAATTTATCCGTTGATTATAGAAAATCTAACATAAAATCAAGTCTAATTTTGTATGAATACATTTTTATTTAAACAGCAAATAATCAACTGACCACCCATACTCCCAGCTTCAAAAAAATGCCACAAATATGCTGGTAAATATTTAAAATTCCAAGTTGAATAAATAATAAATGTATTATCTAAATGCATAAAAAAGGAAGGGGAAAATAGAATAGAATAGAATAAAATTCGTTAAATTAGTTGAAATTTCACTGATTTCAAGAGTTGAAGGGTTGCTCCAATGGAAATGGTTGGCTGTCAGTTTGGTTTAACAAAATAAAAACGAAGTTTGAGGGAAATTTCAAATAAAATAAAACTCACATCCACCAGAATCATTCATTTGGGAAGCACATTCGGAAAAATCGTCCATTGCATTGTTTTATGTCAGCTTCATCAGCACAGCAACTGAAACTGAACCGGGACATCGCTGGATGGGGATTCAATTGTGTTGAACAGCAGCACTAAAATCAACACCAAGAAGTGGCAAAATAGGCGAACTTTATATGCCCTTAAGTTCTATAAATTTAAAAAATATATAGCTTGTTTATTTATTTTTGAGTGCTATTTTCTTATACAAGTATAGATATAAATCTATAATTACAATCAAAATAATATTTAATCTACACAGATTTTATCACAGAAAACTCTTAGACAAGAACATTTTGCATTCTATCTTAAAAGTTTACCAAGTTTACTTATAAGTTTAAAATTACATATTAAATTTAACAACTGAATTATAATATTCGTCTTACTCCTAGAATGAACCCTCATTTAGGGGGATCTTCTCTGTTCTACATCCTAGACCCTGAGCCGTCATCTCAGCTACCATCAGCTGCATTGATGACCGTAGGATGCGCTGATGATGGCGATGACGTCGATGAGGATGACGACGACTTCGCTTCGGTTTGGTTGCAGTTTTTGACATGTCACGTTCCTTCTCCCCAAATGCCCCTCGGTGATTGCAACAAAATGCTGACGGATTCGGCACAACCACACTTGGACAAAAGGGCACATCAAAAGCGAAATGGATACACAGAGAGAATGTTTAGAATACATTTAAATTTATTTCTGTAATTAATTTATTAATAATTAAATTTTAATTTAAAGATTTTTTGGTCATTTAATTAGTTATTTTTTCCATATATTCAAAAAATGTATGAAAATGTATTTTATTAATTTACTAATTCGATTTATAATATGTTATATTATTTGTATATCTTATTTATTTTATTTAAATTGTTTTAAAATATTTTCTGTAGATTTACTTAAATATATTTTTGTTTTGTGTAAAATAAAAGAATGAAGCTGCAGTGAGAACTAAAACAAAAATAGCCTCCAGTTGCTATTTATTCGCTGAGCTCGTTTACGGCTTGTCGTTCTCAGTTTACGTTGCATAGGATCCCTATTTTTTTTCGTTGTGTGTTTTAAAAAGCAACTGAATACTAAACAAAAAAAATAAATAAAGCGGGTCACTATCATATAATAGAGTGAAAGGCGGAGAGACATGCATGCATCCATTGTAACTTGAAGCCTAATTATATGAATACTTATTTAATGAGAAAAAAATATAAAAGGCATTTTCAGAAAATATTTTACGGAGAAAAAAAACACAAAATACAGAAATAAAGGAAGGAACAAGGAACTTTCATGGCCGCTTACAACTTTATTCAATTTCGTAGCTGGTTTTCTCCTCTTTTCTACAAATCATCTTTGATTTCTCGGGAACCACATCAAATGTTTTGTTCCATTTCGCAGACCCCGCAAAACTTCAATCAAGCAAAGGACCACAAATCCCGAAAATCGGTAACAATTATTACACCCACAGCAGTTTGAGGCGGCGCAAGTCCTGAGGTTATACCTCCCTCCCTCCCAAATGCACTCGTCATTAAGCCTTCCATTTAAAACAAAATGAAAGGAGAAAAGCCTTTGGAACAATGCTGAAACTATTCGCCATAACAAATACGAACCGAAAGTGGGATGGTGGGTTTATGGTTGACTGAAATTTGGTCGACTGATTGATAGACAAGGAGAGACAGTCAGCGACACCATCGACGTCTATATGGGTTGCACTCTATCCTGGTCTTTTATAGTCCTTATACCCTCCCCGCCCTCGCCCCGCTTGTTGTCAATTAACGTACGAAAATGACTTCCGCTTTGATTGTGCCCCCTGCATGCCCTCCCTTGGATTTTCCCCTCGTAACCTCATCGATCGATTGTCAACTGGCTGACTGCCTGCCTAACTGTCACAGCCTGTTTCCGTTTCCGATTAAAGCTTTGGCAAATAGTTTTGAGTGTGCCGCCCTCGATTATCCCATTTTCCCAGTCCCTCCTAATGCACCCTTTTTGGGGGGCGGAAAATTTCTCGGGAAATTATTTCTGTAACTGTTGGCACAGCCACGTCAGTACCGCCCCATCGTCATCATGATCAATTGCTAGATTAATGAGTATTTAATTGTGACTTTTATATGAAAAGGAGCTTGAATAAGACTTTCTTTGTAATATCTTGATTATATATAAAAGATTTAAGTGAAAGAAGTCAAATTATAAAGCTATAAATTGTATGAATTTTCAGTTTTGGGATTTTTTATGTAACATATTTTAATTTCCTTTTAATTTAAAAATATTTTTACTATATATCATTTTAGACAATTCTAGACTCTTCAAAGAATTTATCACTTTATCCATAGAACCCCAGTAGCTTTCCAAATATTCTTGAGCACCGCTTATGTCCTTTCTCCCTGTTCTTCCCAAAGTCCTATGCAAATTACTCTCAACAAATCAGGACGCAGGGCATCACTTATACACGGACGACACCTTTTGGGAGCAAGCAAAGCATGAAATTAGGCAAACAACTTTACCAAGCCAAAAACAACAACAACGCACAAGGACGAGAGTCGCGCCTAAGCTGCGAAAAAAGACAGCAAAGAAATAAAGTCTGAGGCAGACTGAGAAAAGAGCAAACAAACCTAAACGCACTGGAGCACTTAAAACACAGGGAGTGCCTAGGATAAGGTATGCATGGAGAAAAAAATTATACAATTATATGGAGTTTATTACTTTTATTAAAAATACCGAATTTTATTATAATCGGCTACACAGTATGGTTTGATTTACCAATTAAGTTCGTTGTACCAAAGCTGCTAAAAAGTATGCAATTTTTTTTGTTCCAACTTAAGGCCGAGTATTTCATGAACGTTTAATTTTATTTGATATTAAAAAGAATTGCCTTGAGAATACAAATTATTTTTAAAATTGCAATTAAAGCATACATACAATAAATTATAAATATTCCCAACTAATTATTACTTTCCCCCATTTTCTGCTCAGTGTTTGTAAAAAACAGCCGGTCACCGGATGGAGCAAGGGATGGGGTGGCTTACGGCGAGACAAGGGGGTAAATGGAGGCAATGAAGAGCTGAAGACGTCGCAGCCGCAGTGCAGACGACGCAAACAGTACGCCTAAGTAATTGCAGAATAAACAAGCATCAACAAAAGATTAAGACGCGCTGGGAGAACGTCTTCCAGGAGCCAACTTCTCCGCACCCACAATTTCAATCCACAGCCAAGACAAATAAGCAAGGGAATGCTAGAAAAACAAATGCCAGAAGAGTGAAAAGCTGCGACAATTGCAAGTGTTTCGTTTGCTTTGGTGTTGCAAACATATTTGTTAGATGAGAATAAAAAGATACAATCTATTAAACCCCTTGCAATTAGCATTTTAATTATTGATAACCGAGCCATTTTGCTTACAACCCAAAATTGTTTTCTAATTTTGTAGATTTGTTGATGCTTATCAAGAATATACTTAAAGGAAGTCACTTTTTCATTCTAGGTTTACCTAGATTATTATTTAGAATACTAATTTTGGCATGTCGACTTCAAATTAAAAGGCTTTTAAGTACTGATTAATAGATAATAAACTAATTTTTTTTTAATTAAATCAATATTAACTTAAAGCATTATCATTCTGTATTTATATAAAAATTTATATATTTCTTTGTTTGCCCATTTTGTTGTGTATTTCTTTTCAAAACTAAAGACATTTCCTCAGACTACAAAATTCTTTCCGCCAATACAATATACCCTAGCTCTCTTTTAACCTACGAAGTATAAATATAAAACAATTAAACAGCTGGAAGGAAAAACTTTGAAAGCTCAAAAAAAAACGAACAGAATTATTTAAGATGGTAAGAAGAATTATGGCGACAGATTTAACGTTATGATGGCGAGACTTTCTGTAAGGAAACTCTGAGAGTGCAATAGATAAAAGAGAAGTTCACAACTTTCTCGACATTTGTGGTCGATGTGCAAATGAAGCTCAACGCAAAAATGGCCATTACACAGCCCGGCACCCCACATCGCCAGCCCAATAGTTGCGAAACTTGTCGTTGCAAAAATTCTAGTAAAACTCTTTCAAGAAAAACTCCTTGCCAGCCGCCGCCATTACCGCTTCACCAAAAATTCTTTGGATTTTGAAAAGCACAAATTTTTAGCGCAAAAAGTTTTTACAACTGTGTTAAGAAAATAGCAGAAAAGGAGTGTTCGAAGGGGGGAAGCTGTGAAGCGTTAAGCAATTTGCCAGCTTCATGCACATTTCTCCAAAATAAACCCCCATTTCTTCCCCCTTTCCTATAGAACTTGGATGGCCTTAGCCAATGCTGGTCGTCTCTAACAGTTAAGTGCGGGATTAAGAAAAGATAAACATTTGTAAGGATTTTGGCCGAAAGTTTGCCTTTTGGCCTGTTTGTTATACCCTTGCAGGGTATTATAATTTCAGTCAGAAGTTTGCAACGCAGTGAAG
>JAEIIJ010002009.1:0-23140 GCA_018904815.1 Drosophila ogumai
TCTCTGCACTGAAGAGTGTGCGCGACCTAAGATTCCGCCAATATCTCTATAGCTTTTTTCTTCCAAATGCAATTTTAAGATAATTTTCCTTTCAGAGTCTTGAATTTGCTTTCCTTTGCCGTCCATAATTAAAAATGCATCGACAAATCGTCTGACAGTTGCATATTTGCCTATCTTGATAATGCAAATCAAATCGGACTACTAACTTACCAATAAATGCTGTACGCAAACTTTTGAAAGCATGTTATCTTAAAAGGTTTTGGCGAAATACGAATTATAGGGGTACCATGCAAGATAAAAATTTTCTAAAATAATAGCCTAAGATTTTACCGGTCAAAGTGGCAAGTTTAAAAATATTTGCCCTGTGCGCAGAGATATGACGCTGAGTGTATATCTTGTTTAAAAACCCCCAACAATTTTAAACAATCATTGTACGCAGCGTTGCCAGATGAGTCGGAGCTTATACAATTTTCTGTCAAACTCGAATAGTTTGTCTTATTGGTCACTTTCTCTTTCCTGTTGGAGATTTGTCCAGTTGTTGGTCAAACCCAAAGCCCCGAAAATTGCCGGAAAAGTCACGCTTTCACGGCGTCTGGGCACACTCGAACGCGAAAATTTCCGGATCGCCCGATCTGGCACTTTTGGTCGCTCATGTACCGACGATCTGGCAACGCAGAATGCTCGTGACATGAGCGACCAGTGTTGCCATATCGCCAGTGCATGAACGACCAAAAGTACCAGATCGGGACAATATAGTATTTTCTACATAAAGTTGGTCTGGTCACACTCCCACTCGTTGCTTTGAGAGAGAATTCCGTAAGAAAGCGCGCGTGTATGTGTGCGTGCCACAAAAGTTGCAATGCTAAATTTACTGCTAAACTAATAATTAGTCGGTTTCATTGAAGGGCTTTTTGTGAAAACATAGTTCGCGCAGCGGCGAGCGCGTGGAAAACGGACGGGGAAAACGTTTTTTCGTACGCAGCAGTAGCAGTACGCGCGCGTGTATGTGTGCGTGCCACAGAAAGTTGCAAGCTGAAAGAGCTCTAAATTGTTAATATTTCATGGCTCGCTTTATGCAACAACAAAACCCCCATAAGTGTCCATGCGAAGGCGGAAAAATGTGAAAAAACCAATGGGAATTTCTCAATGTTGTCAATATTCAGCGAGAGCGAAGGAGAAGAGAATGGAATAACACAAAAAAAGAGCTGAGCCAGAAACGCAAGAAGAAACGCGAAGCACGGGCTAAAGAAAAATCGAAATAATAAAAAAACACGCACACAAATGCCTGGCCGTGTGTGTGTGCATGTGTGAGCGAGTGAGATTCTGTGCGCGCGTGTTGTGTATGTGAGAGAGTGAAACGTATAAATAAAATTCAGCCAAATGCAGAAACCAACAACAAAATGGATAACAAAACTACACAGTTGGATTTTAAATTACTGGTAATTAAATAATGTTTACCATTACGCTCACCCCTCCCCTTCTTCTTCTGCACCATTATGATATCAAGTACACATACACAAGCAGCTGAATTGGTGTGCTTGTGTGTGTGCGTGACTGTCTAATTGAGAGAGCAGCAAAACAACGTGTAATGCGTAGGCAAGAAAGAGAGCGGCAGTGCGAGAGAGATAGCAGGAGCGAGAAGAGAGCGCGATAGAAGAGGAGGTGGAGGACAGATAACAAATGAAGTGAAGTACAGTGTGCACTGGCCGTATTTATTATTGTTGTTGTTTGTCGTTCTTATTGTTGTTGCTGTAGTGTGAAAAGGTCGTGCCGATTAAAAAACAAAAATTTAGTTTTGCGCTCCAATTGGAAATGCGAAGCACCTGAGGTAAACAAAGAGACGCTGCTAATGAGTTTGAGCGGGAATTGCGGTCAACTTGGGATTGATTAAGAAAGCGCGATAGCAGAACGCGTATAATTCGGCCAAGTGTAACTGGCGGGAGGGTGGTTCTGAAATTCCCTCTATTTGAGCTTGCTTTATTATTTTAAAAGCTTTAAAAACCAACCCCTCCCCAATCACTTCTTGCACAATTCCCACCCACCAGCACACACACATACTGAACTTCCGCCGAGTCTTTTGCTCCATCTCCCGACCGCATCCCGCCCTTTCTCTGCCGCCCACTCCCACTATCCCTATTCAAAGGCAAAACCCATACCACTCCCATTTCCATTTCCATTTGCCTCCTCCTCGTCCGCCTTCTCTTTCTCCCCTTTTATTTCCCCTTTCGCCGAGTGCCACATAATGTTATTTTTGTTTTTTCTATTTGCCTCTAAAATGAATTGTAGTCCCCCCTTCTCTCCGCCTCTCTTCCTCCTCGCCATCGTTTGCCTTGCTTTGCTTTGCTTGTTACTCCCCACTTTTCGACCCATTTCATCATTGCTATTATTCACTTTTGTTTTGTTTTCCTTCGTTATTTTTGAGAAAATATTTATTTTTATTTTTATTAGTTTATAACAACATTTACATTTACTTCATCCACACACACAAACACACCAGACATTTACATAAATACTAATACTACAAATACTACAAAATCCGACAGCCAACAACAACAATCCAAAATTGAGCCCCAAGAGCAAGAGTATGATTGTATTTCTTTCTCTCCCTCCGTTTCTGTGTGTTTGTATTGTTGTTTTTGTGTGTTTGTAGGTGGGGAAACGGAAGGGGGAGAGAGTGAGGAGTTCTCTCCTCCTCCTGCATGCATATAAATTCGAGACATTTCACATGCAGGTGCGAGCGAGAGGGCCAATCGAGTACGAATGTACGAAGCAAAGCACAAGTGGAAGAAGAAGAATAGTAAACAGCGCCGCACAGTGGAGCAAGTTTTCTGTTGCCTTTTGTGGGGCACCGTTTTAATTAATTTCACCGTTAATACGATTAAAATTCAGCGATTTAAATGAATTAAATTACTTCTACGTCACGCCACGAAATGCACTCAAATTGATTTCCCACTCCGTTTCAAATAAAATGTTCCCTTGATCACTAGTTTTTTAATTAATTCTGTTTTGCAGTAACTCAATTAAAGTTTTTATCGCTCTTAATTGAGTTTACGACATGTTTTTCCTTCCCTGTCCTTTCCACTGTGTTTTGCTGTGCCAATTTCATTAATAAAACTCTGAAAAAAAGGGAAAGAGAGCGGGCGATGTAAATGCTATTTTTATTTGATTAGTACAACTATTTGAACGTACGTGTATGTGTGCATGGTTGTGTGAGTTCCACTTTGAGAGCTTTAATGTGTGCCCGAGTGCGAGGGAGATGGCGCTCACGAAATGTATAACATAAATTTTGCTAAAAATGCAGCCAACGTCATCCCCCCGACCACCGCTTGCCACCTCCCCAGCGTTTCACCCATCTGAACACTATAGAGTGTATATATATGTTCATACGGTGTGCTCATGTGTACATAAGTATTTCGAAGATAGCTCTTTGGGTCTTTATGTGTGCTTTGAACAGGTACATAACAATTGCAAACGAACTAAATATTTCTGTGCAGCAACTAAAGCGGAATAAATCAAGATGGAAGAGGCATTTATCATCCAGACCAACCAAATATCGGATACCCTGCCTCTTATCTATTGCCGAAAAAATCAAAATATCTACACACAACTAAGAGTATTTTTAGTACATGTTTATGTACATGTTTCTAAGAAACATATAAAAAATATCTATATACAGTTGACAACGAATAATAATAATAATTTGTAATTATATCTAAGAGGGAATATTAGTTTTTAGCTTTATATTCATGTTATTAGGGAAATTAAGTCATTCTAGTGTACCTAATACTTTGATCATAAGTGTGTAAGAGCATAAAAGCATATACATATGTACATACATATACACATGCTGGTAAAATTTTAATTAGAACACAAAATTAGAATTAAATATGGCATTTGCTTTTTTCTTGCATTGCGCGTTCCTAAGCTATTTTCCTCTCCGCCTTTTCCGTTTTTCACCACCCCTTTCTTGCCTCACGCATACAAATTATATTTATAAAAGTTTATAAATGCATGCATGTGTGTACGCGTACTTGTAGTAAGTTTGTGTTATCTGCCATCTAAATTTACAACAACTTTATTGACAAATAAAACGCATGAATCGCAGCGTTGCCCCTAAGATTGAATCGGTAGATTATAAGTATATTAAATCTGTTATTTTCCTTAGTTTAAAACCTTTTATGAACATTACCGTTTCGTATTTTATTTCAAGTTGATTGATTAATAACAGTTAGACTGGGAGAAAGTATGAACTGACTGACTTACTCTTTATCGCTGCTGCTATTATCGCTTTATAAACATGCATACAACCATACAGTCATATGGCATACAAAGCATAACACCTTTAAACAAACTCCATAAAAAATTAATTGTTTGCATATCATTAGCTCAGAAATATAAATACATATTTAATTTAAGGTTATTGTAAGTAACAGTATGCATAAATTACCGTGACAGTAGAACGTACTAAACGTGAATTTTCATTCCCAAACAAAATTATAAGTACATAGATACAACTAATATTTTATAAAGTTGATTTTAAAGTTAAGCTAGATTTTATTAAGCAGTCCATATTTAAACATTTTTTCAAACTAATATAACAATATATTTATGTCTTCTTATTTTTTAATAATAAAAATATGAAAAAATGGATAACGTTCCAGTATATAACGCACATACAAATAAGATTGACCAAAGAAACGGATATTGGTTAATACTTAAAATCTTGCTCAAATCACGTTAGGGATGCCATAAATAATTCAATCAAAAATCATAACTACATAACAATCTTTAAGAACAAGCGCTTAGCTGAGTTTACAAGGCTTAACCAAGTACTAGTATTTCGCTTCTATATGGTCACAGCATTCCTAAAATAAATATTTTTATTCACTAAGTATGGAATATTAAAATTCGTTGAATTTAGTTAGTCTAGTTCGCCTCTTAACTTGAATCTTTGATTCAAGTTGATGGAGGTAACGGTATAGGCAGGAGAATAGTCATTATAAATTTTAGACAAATTTTGTCGGGTATCTTTTTAAGAGCATTTCAGGGTTCTGCTTTCGTTTATATGGGCCTGTCTCCTCTCCCCTTTTCCTTTCCCCTTTCGCTGGCTCCCCATTGTTTCCTCTCCCGCGCGCACAGTGGGTGGATGGGTGGTGGGAGAGCTGCAGGCAGAGAGCTCCACATTGTGTTTGTAACAACTACAAATCGCTGCAAAATACACACACGCTCACATACAGCGCATACATATGTACATCCATAATAGCAACATTGTGGAATGGGGAAAAGTAGCACAAATTGTGCGCTGTTTTAATTTCTCTGCCGCTGCCTCTGCCTCCGCTTTAGCTGTTTTTTGTTTTTCTTTTCTATTTTCGCCATCTTCGTTTGCCATTTCTGTGTGTGTGTTTGCTTTGTGCTAATCGCTTGCGCGAGCAGCGCAGCCGACGTCGCTGTCGCCGTGCTGTCTACGTTTCATTTCATTGAAGCGCGCGCTCTCTCTTCCTCCTCTCTTCCAATCTCAAATTCTCCCGCTTTTCAGCTCTCCCGCTCTAATTGCATTAAATTGTTTGGAAAATCATAATCAGTAATTGTGTTTGACGACAGTTATTCCTAGCCCTGTGCCTGTGTGTCTGTGTGAGAGAGTTTGGCCGTTTAATTGAAACAAATGACGATTCTAATTGGGCCTTTAGCGGGGCTAACAAATGTCCCGTATTAAGGTGGCAACCCTGCGAATCTCCCACCCACCACATTCCGCTGTTTGTTGTTTTTGCCGTGAAAATGGTCGGCTTGAAGCGGAAGTTGGTAATTTATTTCCACTAGCGCAATAATTTAAGCACAGTGGGCCCAAAAAATGCATCAGCGCTACTCTTCGTTTCTAATAGTCAGATTTGAGTCAATTGATTTGAGTGAAATGAATTAACAATTTAAATTAAAATTAAATTTAAATTAGTGAACCTATTAACATGGTTGGTAGCGAAGGCACATCTTAACATGATCATTTTAAGTTTAATAAACGAATAATTTTAATCAAAGTATAATTTTCAGGGCCTTTGTTGTTGAACCTTTAAAACTTATTAAGTATTTTCTATTAGAAAATGTTTTATTGATGCAAATATTAAATACAATTTTTGTTGTATTTTTTAGGTTGATCAGTCACTAAATCTACTGGACAGCCTCAACACGGCATTGCGGTGCGATGCTATTCAATTCTTGCTGCAGACTCTTAAGTGCAAATATCCGGAGGCCTGCGACCAAGTCGTCAGGAATCTGTTCAGTCACATAGCTGCAGCCAATGACAGCGGCGGAGGTGGCGGCGGGGCTCAGCAGCAGGAGCTAGCGAGGACGAAGCAGCTGCAGCTGCTGCTGACCGCCAAGAAGGAAAAGACGGAACCGGGAACGGGAGGGGAGGCGGAGATCAAGCGCGAGAACGACGACGATGAGGCTGGATCGACGGATCTGAACCAGAACTTTGAGAAGATCCTCTGCAAGGAGGAGTTCCTGTGCCTCGAGGAGGAGGAAGAGGATTACCTTGACGATGCTGACACCCAAAACTCGTCTTCCCTGCAATTCAATGCTGGTAACAATGTGGACGCCCTGGCCCTAGGCCCCGGCGATCCGCTGGACCTGATCCATACGGGGAGTTCCCTGTTGGTCAAGCGGAAGTATGCTGCTACCTTCGAGGATGAGAACCAGCTGGCCGAGGATGCTAACAGCAATAGTAGCGACGGCAAGCTGGTTAAGAGGAAGCGCACCAACAACATGCACCTGACCGTGACGAGTGTGCGGCGAAAAGAGGCACGCTCCCGGCTGGGAGAGGGGTACATCTTCCACGAGGACAGCCAGTACACGATGCGCTATCACCACAGCACCGGCGAGTTCAGTGAGCGGGCCTTCAAGGCCCAGTTCCGGGCTTTGCTGCGCATGGCGCTTAGCCAGCACCACAAGCCGTTCCTGCGGCAGTTCTACGAGAACTTTGTGGTTAACGGGCGCCTGTTGGGTACCACGCCCTCGGCGAGAGTGCTCAAGGAGCTGCGCGAGCAGCGGCTAGAGGAATGGCGTCGTCAACGGGAGCGCCGTCAGCTGGTCAGCATGATGAAGCAGAGTGAGCAGAAGTTAGAAGAGATCCAGCAGGAGCAGCAGCAGGAGGAAGTTCAGCAAAATCAGCTGGAAGAGATGCAGCAGCAGCAGCAGCTGGAAGAGATTCAACGGCAGCATCAGTTGCCGGCCATCTCGTTTGGCGACTCCGAGCTGGAGTCGGAAACGGAATCGCAGCTGTCGTCGGCTGCTCAAGAGATTATGAAGTTTGAGGAGTTCATTGATGAGGGTGTAGGCGCGGGACGTCTGATTGATGGTCTGGAAATGGAGCTTGAGACCGATGACATGTTAGCAGGCGCCGGCAGTGTCCTGGACAGCGTGAACAGCGCAAGCGGGCACAGCAGCAACAGCAGCAGCAGCGGGAGTGGGAGCGGCGCTAATGGGAATGGCATCAGCAGCGGGGTGGTCCTGGAGAACAATAGTCATCATTCGCATCACCTGTGAGTTACCTTTGCTGAATTACACTTCCCCCATCCTCCTAAAACACTGGGAAGGGGTATATTATTTTTTTGAGTGTGCTTATCCCTTAACTTCTTTGCTTTCAGAAGCAGCAGCAGCAGCGCAAATATTGTGATCAACGGCCTTACGTCAAGCAATAGTATCAGCAACAACAACAATAATAACAACAATATTGGCAGCTTGCATTGTCCGCAATTAACGCTGCAGACGCAGGATCAGGCGGGAGCGTCTTTGAAGCCGTCGCACCACTTGCCCATGTCCATGTCATTGGAACACAGGGATGCAAAGGGCAGCCAGGGGCTTGGAAATGCCAATGTGATCATGCCGAGCGGCAGCTCCGGTCACGCCAGCGAGATTCAGCTGCATCAGCAGCAAAACCACTACAACTCAAGCAATAATCCCCTCAGCATGATGGGTGGAATGATGCACCAACAGCAGCAGCAGCAGCAGCATGTGAGCATGCAACACCAGCAACAGCATCAGCAGCATCAGATGATGCCGGGGCAGGGGTTTCCCCAGCATGGAACCTCAATGATGGTCAACCGTCAAATGCCCGCTCTGGCTGCTTTGTCGAATCTGGGCGACACTCCTCCTATCGGCAGCCAGTTAAACTCCTCCCTGGAGCTGGACGACAACGACCTGTCGGCCGACGAGGATGACGACGACCTGGAGCATGATCTGGACGAGCTGGAAGCGGCCAAGCAGCAGCTGATCGATGGCGGCAGCAGCAGTAGCACCTCCCTGCAGGCGCCGCCATCGCAACACGGCAGCGGCAGTGGAGGCAGCGGAGGCCAGACGCCCGGCAGCAAGAAGAACAAGCCCAGCTACAATTGCCTGCTCTGTCCCAAGTCGTATCGCAAGAGGAAATCCCTGCTTGACCACTACAAGATGCATCCGGGCTTCTGTCACGATTGCGGACAGCCCAACGGAAATACGTTGGAGGTAACAACAGAAGCGAAGCGAATTTTTAAAACTTGTACTACAAAAAGCTCTACTTATAGGAAGTAATCCTCCACAACAGGACAATGCATGTAAAGGAGTTTCCTTTCGTGTGCGAGACATGCGGAGAGTCGTACTCGCGAAAGCAACAGTTCCACGCCCACGTGGAGTCGCACAACAAGAAGGAAATCAAAAGTGAGTCGCCGTGAATGTAAATTTCACCAAGCTCTTCGGTGCTCGGAGTTCCTTGGAATCAGCCACAGCCTAAAGTTCCAATTCCATGAAATAGGTAGTCTAACCATTTAATTTGTTTTTTTTTGTTTTTTTCCCAAAGCATTTCCCTGCGGAGAATGCGGGTTGAAATTTCCACAGAAGAAGCTACAGCAGCACTTCGAGGAGACGGGCCACAAGGCCGACGGGGCCATTTGCGAGGTGTGCGGCGAGGAGTTTCAGTCGAAGAACGCCCTATACCAGCACATCATTCGCGTTCACAAGCGCGACAACTTTTTCGAGTGCCACATTTGCCATAACCGCTTCACGCTAAAGGCGAACCTGGAGCGTCACGTGCAGCTGCACACCGAGGTTAAACGGCCCTACGTGTGCGACCTGTGCGGCTCGTCCTACTACACATATCCCGCGCTCAAGGAGCACTATAGCAATGCCCATGTCGATGTCTCCGAGTGCAAGTGTACGCTGTGCGGCAAGCGCTTCGGATCGGCCAAGTCGCTCCAAAGGCACCTGCCTTCGCACTCGGAGGAGCGTCCGCACTGTTGCAACTATTGCGATCAGGTGAGTGTCCCGAAATTTAATTTTCCTTAAATGTGGCCACCAAAACTTATATCCTTTGGTATTCTGGCAGACCTTCAAGTGGAAAACACATCTGGTGCGCCACAAGCAGACGACGCACGGAAACGAGCCGCCGCCTCCTAAGAAGGGAAAGCAGCGCTTCCCCAAGGCAAACGAAGAAGGTAAGTGCGCATTTCAGGACCATAAAAATGTATTTAAACTATTAACTTATCCAGCAGAAATGGCTTCCCTGCCGGATATGCCAGGACCGCCGCCTGTAAAGGCCAGCAAAAAGGCGGTGACGAGTAAGGCGAAAGCGCAAGCGGCAGTCGCCGCGGGAGGAGCCTCCCAGCTGCAGCATCAGCAGAAGGGCGTTGCAGCCACGCCGACGCCACCGCCGCCGGTGTCCACGACACCGGGATGCATGCAGCAAGATCAGTTTAATGCGGCCATGGTCAGCAGCAACAGTTCGCAGTCCTCCACGGCGTCCACATCGCAGCACTCGGTGTCGACGAGTGAATCTCAGCAGAATTCCATATACAATCAGAGCTTTAATGCGGAGAAACTGCAGCCGGGACAGCAGCAGCAGCAGCAACAGCAGCAGAGTGCCTTGCACCAGCAACATCCAACGCCGCCGCCGCAATCACAACAACAGCAACAGCAGCAACATCCAACGCCGCCGCAGCCGCGAGTGGCATCCGCAGAATTGCATCTGCAGCGCATGAACAGCTTTGGCCAGGATGGGCAGTTTCACTTCGAGGCTAGTCCAGCAGCTGGTGGCTATCAGCAGCATCAGCTGATCAGCCAGTATCAGCAGCAACAGCAACAGCCTCAAACTCAGCAGCAACAGCAGCAACATCATCTCGCCCAGCAGCAGCAGCAGCAGCAGCAACACTTGAGGAGCCACACCCCACAGAGCCCCCATCCGCCGCACCCCTCGCAGCTGCAACAGCAGCAGGCACAGCCGCACTTCAGTTCCCCCCACCATATGCCGCCTATGCACCACCAGCACCAGCTAATGATGCAGCAGCAGCACCGCCACAACCAGCGGTCGCCGCTGCACCATCACCCGGCGGCCCAGCAATTGCAGCAGCAGCATCAACAACCGTCGCATTCCCCCCAGCATGCGAGACTTCAGTCGCCACAACCTGCTCCAGTACAACAACAGCAACAGCAACAGCAGTTCCTGCAGCAACAGGCCTCTGACTCCTGGGGCAACATGAACTTTGGCAATCCACCAAACAACCAGCAAGTGGAGCTCAAGGATAACAAATTCTATATCGTCGACTCGGCCGAGTTCCTAGGGCTTCCAATGAATGTGCCGCCAGCGCAGCAGCAGCAGCAGCAACAGCAAGCTGTAAGCAAACCGCAGCAACAACAGCCGCAGCAGCCACAGCAGCAGCAACAAGATCCAGCCCTCGCTGGAGACCTGATGAGCTTCCAGCATATGTGGCCGGCGCCTGGCTTTAGCCAAAATCCTCAGCAGCAACAGAACCCACAGCAGCAGCAACAGGCAGCGCAACAACAACAACAACAGCAGCAGCAGCAGCAGCAACAGCCCCAGGGTCCTGCAAATCCTAGTGATCCACACAACTACAACAATATCGGCAGCATACTCACGAATCTCATTGACACAAATCCCGCGCCAATGGAGTACAACTTTGACCTGATGCAGCAGCAGCAGCAAGCGCCGACACCGCAACAGCAGCAGCAGCAGGCGGCACAGCAGCAACATCACGCTGCCGGTGGCTATACGAGTGGCTTAATGCGCAGTGGAAGCAACGTTTACGGCGGTGCTTACGAGCAGCATCTCAGTGACCAGCTTGTCAGCGAGCAACAGAAGCAGCAGAACAGCTTTCAGCCTTACCACCCACACGGCCTGCAGGCGCAGCAGCAGTCGCCATTGCATCCGCATCTGCTGCCGCCGCCAGCGCCGCACGGAAGCGTCTATGACCGCACGGGAGTTGGCGTCGGAGTCGGAGTGGGCTATTCCATGCTGGGGGATGAGTCAAAGGCGGTGCTGCCGCCGATGATGGGCGGCATGATGCAGCAGTTGCCGCCGCATGGCCAACAACCGGACTTGATATACTACCCAGTGAAGAACGATTGACAGTCGAAGGTGCTTCATCAGCAGCAGGCGCAGCAGCCGAATCACCATCACCACCACCGCTGGTGGACAGAGCCAGCCAAGAGAGGCGATGTTTTTCATTGAAGAAACAGACAGAAACAGGAAACGGAAAGCGGAAAGCGGAACAAGTTCGTTTAGATTGTAAGTGTAGGGGAAAGAGTGTGGAGTATGTATGTAGATAGGGCAATCCACACACATGTTTTTTTGAAATTAAGAGCAATAACATAAAGATGAGAGCGGCCGAAGAGCTCAGAGTTTTTAATCCGACCGGCGCTATGATACGTGTATAAAATGTAATCACTTACAGAGAATACATCAAATAAATAGAAGCATGTATACATAACTAAGGGCAGACATATACATAGTAGCATCTAAGCAAGGCAAAGTAAAACCTAAATTAAACATACAAGTAATAAATGTATGAATATATATATAAATTATATGAAACATATAAATTAACGTTAAGCAACTACTAACAATAACGCAGACCACAAGCAACTTTCGAACAAATTTTATGCTTATTTTTAACCATACGAGTTATATGCACACAAATACGTACGTACGTTGATGTATAATCAAAACAATCCAACATTATATTCATACATATGATATCTACGTGAGACCCTTATATATTGCAGATGATTGATTAAGTTGAGCGTGGATCCCCGGTCAGGCATCACAAACAATAACATTAACATTAACAATACAAAAGTACACGACGCTTCGAGCCACACAAAGTTGTAACCATATCATGAGGCCCCTCCCCTCCTCCCCCCTATGATTAATTGTACTCTCGATAGTGCTTGTTATTTTCTATTTAGTTAACGAATTGATTACGCTACGGAGCCTTTCTGCTGAGCCACACTTTTGTTAGATTAGTGCCTAAGTCTAGTTGATATCCCCCCATGTATACCCCCCTGACATCTTGTGGCTTTTTACACCCAAACCTTGTACATCTTTGAAGCATTTCCGTTTATTTTTTTCGAGCTCCCACAATTCTACTTGCGATTATTTACACTTTTTAACGAATTTCCTTAAAGTTCACGACGGGCCCCAAACAAAACATTTAAGTTAATCACAGAGTTGTTCTTGTTTTACCAATTATTCAAATTCAACTTAAGAATTGTATATTTAAGTGAAAGTTTAAAACGTTAAATGTGTAAGGATACTTTTATGGACAACAAAAAATAAAACAAAACATACAAAAAAATGAAACCAACAACAAACTTCACTAAATTAGGTTTGTATTCTGGATACAAAATGGAAATTAAAAAGAACGAACACAATATAAAACAAAATTTGTATATTTAATAAAAATAGCAAAATAAATAAACTTCTTTTAAAAAATTTACAACTACCGTCTTTCGCTGCCAGTCACTTCCCATTTATTTAATAAGAAAACATTCAACAATTTACATTAGTTAACACCGCCCATGAGATTGACCATCCGATTCTTGTACCGCTTCGATATGTCCTTCTCGATGTGGGACTGCAGGACTCGGGTCTGGGCCACCAGCTCCTCCAGAACGGGGTTGAGCTGCTGTCGCTGCTCTCGCAGCTCGACGGCCCGTCGCTTGAGCGCCTCCCTTGTGGACCGCAGCTTCTCCACCGCCTTGGTCATTTGCTGCAGCTTGGTGGCCAGCAGGTTGGCATACTTGGGCGAGTGCTTCAGCTGGAAGAGATGCCGCGTCTGCTCATCCGAAGTCTGTTGAATGATTTTCTCCACAGAGCCTAGGATCTTCTTGATGCTCTCCGCATCGTGGGTTGTGATGTTGTCCATCAGAGAGAACATGATGTCGCTCGAGGACTCCAACTGCTTCAACTCGTAGAGGCGCAGGCGCAGGAATGATTCCAGTTCGTAGATTTCGTCCAGGAAGCGATCGCGATAGTTCGGCGAGTCCAGCAAGGTGTAGGCCTGATCACCTAGCACGAACCAAAAGAGTTTACATTCGGCTCGAGCTGGCCAGATTCCCTTACAAACTACTTACCCTTGGCCGTGCCGCCGTCCATTCCAGTTCCCTCCACCACGATTCCGTACTCCTCGACGGGAATATCAAAGTTTATTTCCACAGCTGCCGCGGGAGCACTTTCGATTCCCCAGTCGATGTTGGCCCCGTCCGTTTCCTGCAAATCCACACTCCCGAAATCTCCATAGTCGATTATCTCTGCCGAAACGGTTGATGATGTCCCGCCACCATTGTCGTCCGTTCCAAAATCAATCTCGGTAGCAACGTTATCCCCGTCCTTTTGAACGATGCCTTCGCTTAGATTCAACCTAATCGGTGGTTCCTCCACGGCGAGAGGCGCCTCCTTGTGAATGTACTGATAAACGGTGGTGTTGCCGAACTCCACAAGGTGGCTCAGAATGGGCAGTGGCTGCTTGTGTCCGCTTACTTCAGCGTACAGATCGATTCCCGGTTGGACTTTGGCGATATCGTCCAGAGACTTGGCGTAAAGCTTGGGCAGGCCAGCTAGAACCTCTATAAACTCCGCATGCAGGTTATCGCCCTTGACGCCCAGTTGCTCCAGCAGCGCTGCGTGCTCCGCCAAAAGCTGGGTCTCCGGTTTGTTCAGATCATGGGCTCGCTTCTGGCTCTCGTCGGTCTGCTGCTCCAGCTTGGTCATTTGCTTGCGCACCCCGGGAATCTCGTAGTTGACGTTTCGCACAAATATCTGCGCCGTTTCCGCTAGGTAGACGGCGTTCTTCTCGTACAGGCGACTGATCTCCTGCCAATCCTTCATGCGTTGGCTGCCGTAGGTGCCGAACACACTCTTGGTGTCCTTTTCCGTTTGCTTCAGTATCTCAATGATCTCCTTTACATGGTAGTAGTTGATATCTGGAAGGTGCCCAAGCCAAATTAGCTGAACCGCCTTAGGGCCAGACGCCACTTACTTGTATTCGCCAATAGCTTAATTAGTTGCTCGTTGGAGGGCATGTCCTGTAGGGCATTGCTTATCTTCGTGTGAATGTCCCTTATCTCCTGTTGAACATTCTTGGGCACGATCCTTCGGCTGATCAGCCAATCCTGCAGCTTCAGCGTATGGATGTCGATGGGGATCTCGGACTCCTGTTCGGGAGTGCAGAGTAGAAAACGCTGGTGAACATTTTCATGGGATTGTTTTCAAAATAAACTTACATTCATTTTTTGACTGTGTTTGTCCACGCAAGCTGTTTTCTAGAGCTGGAAAAACCAAGATGTTCATATCGATAACAACAATAAATATATCGATTACATTAAATTTCTTTTCAAGAAGCAACATTTCTCCCTCCACATTACAGTATACTTTTAAGCGAATAAAAATATATATTGCAAATAAGCATTCGAGCGAATTGGAAATTGATCCCAGCTAACCAAAAAAATAAATTCATTTAAGTACGGAAAGCACGTCTTTTGTAAAAAAAAATTAAGAGTTAAAAAATGTGTATCTAATATAATTTTTCACAATATTATTGGCGTTGAAAATTTTAATAAAATTAAATTTTTGTGGAAAATCGGAATTCATACAATTTTTGGTCATAATGCGCAATTTTTATTCGGTTTATAAATCTGCATAATGAGTTTAATATTGAAAATTTTATATATGTTTTTAAATTTTTACAATTTTTATTATGTGACCCCATTTTTCTTGAATTCGAGAAAATTAAGTAAAATATTTAAATATACTTAATAAATTAATAATAATAATATATTACACAATATTATTTAAAATTTATTTGTGTGTTAAATGCTGAAGCACAAAATGCTTTCACAGTGTAAACGTGGTATCGACATTTTACCTTAGCGATACATCAAGAACTATAGTCGTTATCGATCAATCGATCGCATCGGCCCGCTCGATCGGCGGCTTGGCGTCCATATTGAACTGTGTATTTAAGGACTGATCAAAATAGTACGTTCTTCTTTGTTTTTCACGTATCTAGATGTCGTTATAGATTTGTCAAAATTTGTAGTATGTCGAATGCGTCGTTGTTTGTTTGAAGTCAGATACAATCGCTCGGTGTTTGTTTTACTGTGGCGTGGGTTACCACTGCAGATTCAACGATCGCGTGTGGACCAAATAAAAGAAAACAGTTACTTGGTTTCCTAGAAGTTTGCACAAAGGCAGGTGTGTCTTGGTTCCGGTGACGTCAACCTTTTCGCGTTCGCGTCGCGTCAAGCTGCCGAAACATAATGGACCTCCAGAGTTGGGAGAAGGTCCTTCTTCAGTGGGTAAGTGCCGGAAAGTGGGTCACGCAGTGCATCAAGTGCAAGTAGCTTATTACCTTTGGCCTTGCAGATACACACCTTCGGATTCACGAAGACAAACTATATCACACTAGAGCAGACCGACATCGATTCGTTCTTCGCTTACTATGTGCAGAAGGCCCAGGTGGAGCCTGTGCCAGTGGTGGGGGTTGCGCTGCAGGCTCAGCCAACACAACACCTATCGCCCAATGAAGCCTCCCCAAGACAGTGCACGCCCCTGCAGGCTTTTCTTGGAGGTAAGAGTAATTAACTTATGTTTTTTATTTATTTAACTAAAATATTTTCATAATTTCTGCAGAAATGTATCCCGAGTTCCATGGAAATTTTGATGGCCAAGGGCGACTGGCCGGGTCAGACTACCTTTACATATACTCACTGCTCCTGCACTACAAGTGTGTGAAGCAGCCCAGCGCCTCTTTCCACAGCATCTGCAAGAAGCTCCCAGTTCTGGCGCAGTCCTGCATCTGTGAATTCTTTCAGCAGACGATGAATATACAGCTGACACGTGAGAATCTCAGCCAGACTATCGCCAACGTGAGCAGCATGTTCCTGGCCCCGGGCGCTGCGGAGATCAAGCCATTTCGAGCCACCAGCTCGCACAGTCTGGACAGCGATGGCAGTGGCAACAGCAGCAGCCTCGGCGAAGATGCTCCGGATATGCCCATTGACTTCCTCGGTCCCATCTCTTCTCCGTCGCCAAAGACAATGCCGCCACCTGCGACGCCCAAGACAGAGCTGCTGGAACAACGAACCAGAGAGGTGAGGGGACTTCAGGCGCAACTAGAGGCGGAGCGATACGAAAAGAATGTCCTAGAGGATCAGATCTTGGAGAACGAACATCTCATTAAATCCCTGAGAAAAGGTAATCACAGGTGCATTTATGGAAATGGCAAGCTAAATTTACAATTCCTTTGCAGACAACAAGATGAAAAAATTGCAACTGGCTAAACTAAAGGATAGCAGCGAGAATGAAGATGAAGATTCGATTCGAAAATACGTTCCAAATGAGTTCGATCACGTAGGTAGTAGACATCACCATGTGGTGGCAGGTAGCGGGAACCATAAACTAATAAACATTTACGCCAACTTCAGTTGAAATGCAGCCTGATGAAGGAGATCAGCCAGAAGGAGGCCCTCATAACGGAGACCCGTGATAAGCTGCAGGATTTGCGCATTGAAAACGCGGAGCTGCGTAGCAAGGTAGGATACGCTAATAATAACTACCTGCCTCATCTGATAGATGTTGTGTGGAGCACACATAAGTAAAGAAAAGAAAATTGACCAATGACTTGTATTTGAATTTTATAATTAAAATTTAAGTCAAAATTTATTTCAAAACTTCGGTTTTAATTTTTGAAAATCAAAGTTAGCTTCCTCATTTTCTTACTTATTTCTAGCCTGAATTTAAAATATATATTTTAATAGTTTTATTATGCCTTCTTTTATTAAATAGGTAAAATCTACGACGGAACAGCTGGTGGTGTGCATGGACCGCATCAGGGATCTTGAGGTTCGCCAGGAAGAGCTCGCCCAGACACTCGCAACGAAAACAGAGCAGGTTGACTGCCTGAAACGTGACAAGCAGGAGCTGGAGCAGTGCCTGCAAGTCACTCGCGATGAGCTGCACAACCGGCGTGAGGTGCTCAACTCTTCCTCAGACCTGCTCGACTTGCCCATGTCGCCGAACACTACGCCCGAGAATCTGGCCGACTCTGTGATTGACAAGCAGCTGCGGGAGAGGGAGCACGAGAACCTCCAGCTGAGAGAAGAGCTCCAGAAACTGAGCAGGTCCCTGATGGCCATCCTAGAGGAACACGGCTTGGCAGTGACAGACCACTCTTCACAGCTCTTATCCACTATTGGCGTTGTCAAGGAGGAGTTGGCCAAGTCAGTGCGCCTTATTGAGCTGCGCGACAGCCAGCTACAAGAGCAGAGCCAGCTGCGCGATCAAGCCCTGGCACAATGTGACAAGCTTGTTGAAGAAGGCCGTGAGCATGCCAAGGAACTGGATGAGATTAAGGCACAGTACGAGCAGCTGCGCGATCAAGCCCTGGCACAATGTGCAAAGCAAGTGGAAGAAGGCCGTGTGCATGCCAAGGAACTGGATGAGATTAAGGCGGAGTACGAGCAAAAGTTAGCTAGTCAACTGTCTAGCCGGCAAGCTCTGGAGTTCGAAAAAAATGAGGTCCTGTTCGCCCTTAAGCAGGCAACCTATGAGTCTGCCCAAGCGGACGAGCACCTGCGCCAGATGAAGGTGCAGTTGGCCGAAAAAGAGGAGCAGATGACCCAACTGGGCAGCGAAATCGCGGAGCTGCGCGAAAAGAACAAAACCCTTGAGAGCCGCACCGACTCCCTGATCACTGAACGAAACAGCGGAGTCTTGCAGCTACATCAGGAGCAGCGTCGCCAGAAATATGTGCGTAACAAGTACGCGCAGTGCCGGGACCAGCTGTTGGCCCAGAGCTCAGACCTGGATCTGTTGTCCAGAAATCTGGATGCTTCCGACAGGAAAGACATGCTTCGAAGGGTAGACGAACTGATTGCCGCCAAAGAAAAGCTGCGGCAGCAGCACGAGACCCTCAAGTTGGAGCAAAAGAAGACCGAACAGGAAGCTCTGGAGCTGAAGGAACGCCTGCAGCTTGGCGTGGAGCTGCAGCAGAGTGTGCAGCAGAGCCACGAGCAGCAGCAGGCAGACCTTCAGCAGCAACTACGGGCGGCGAACGAGCAAATAGAAGCAATTCGGCAGCGAAATCTGCAATTTGTTGAGCAAATCCAGACCGATCTCAACAGCCAGCTGCATAGCTCCCAGCAGGAGGTGGAGAGCTTCTTGTCCCGCATCACTGCCCTCGTGAATGGCGGCCAAGTCGTTGTTAAATCGGAGAATGTTTGTCAATTGTCCAAATTCCAGCAGTTCGAATCTATGCTCGTTTCGTCTCTTCATCAGCGATCTCTGGAGGTGGAAGCCCTACAGACGAAGACGGATCAGTTGATGGAACAACTGGACACGGTTCAACGTCAAAACGATTCAATGCAGGAGGCGCAGAGCCAGCTAAGGGTTTCAAGGATTAATCAACTTAAGCTCATGCACTCTCTAGAAGCCAGTGCTGCAAAGTTACGTGTCACTCTGAACCACAAGGATGCCGAGATTGCAGCTAGGAACCAGCAGGTGGCCGAACTGCAAGGACAACTGGCCAGTGGCCTTCTGCTAAAGCAACTCAACGACACCATCCACAATCTAGAGCAAGTCAACGAAAAGCTGATCGATGACAACGCCAAGCTGGAGAGCCTGCACATGGAGATAAGTTCTTCCCTGTTGACAGCCAACGGCGAGGTTGAGCGTCTGACAAACGAACTGTCCAAGTGCCAGACGAGTCTGGCCGAGCTAAAAGCCTCTCAGTTGTCCGAGAGCGAGAAGGAACAGAGGAAATTGCAAGGTCAACTTAACGAAATGAGCTCGAAATATTCCGATTTGGAGCAGCACGTAGACCACCTTAGGACTCTGAAGTCAGCCTCTGAGAAGCGCTGCCAAGAACTCGTGGAGAAGCTAGCGGAGAAGGAGTCCCAGTTCTCGCAATTAGACATGCAACACGAAGCACAGCTCGATGGGATCCAAGCAAAGCTGAAGGACGCCCAGTTTAATATCGAACAACAGCGCCAGGCTATCCTGACCGATAGAGAGGAAATCTCCAAGTACAGGGCCCAGCTGGCGGATCTCGTCAAAGCCCGAGACCAGTCCCAAGAGGAGATGACAAAGCTGCGTGGTTTATTATCAGTAGAAGAAAGGGAAAATCAAGAGCATCTGAAAACCATCAAGAATCTGCTTGGCAATGAGCAACAACTCACTCAGAAGATAGATAAATTGATGGGCGATCACTCCGAAGAGCTGCACCGGCTGCAAGCAATGCTCATGGAAAAGCAGGCAGTCATGGCTCAGCTAAAGACCCAGTTGTCCAGCGCCACAGAACTGGCACAGGCGAGGGCCAAGCAATTGACACAGGCCGAGCTGGCGCAGGTCGAACTCGCGGCTAGCTTACAGCGCGAGAAGGCGATGGCGGAACAGCTGCGTGTCGAAGAAGAGGAAAAGAGTGCCGCTGCTTACGAGCGCATTGGAAAGCTGGAGAAGCTGCGGGAGATCCAGGAACACAAGGCTCGGCAGATGAGCGATCAGCTAGCGGAAGCCGATCAGATGAAGGTGAGCCTGAACCTGGAGATCGGAGGCCTAAATTCTGATATTGAGCAGCGCAAGCGTCAGATGGCAGAGCAGGCTAGCCAACTGTCTGCCAAGCAGAACGAGATTGCCGAGTTGGAATCCAGACTGAAGTCGGAGGTCGATGAGCACAAGTTGGTTAAGGTGGAGCTAGAACAAGTCACCGTAAAACTAGCCGAAGTCCAGCAGGAGCTGGATAGCACACGGCTAGTACAAGACACGCAGCACTTCGAGCTGGATGAGAAGACGCGCGAGATGGAGATGGAGCGTGCCGAGTCCGCAGAACGAGTCCGCTTTTACCAGCGACGTATCGATTCACTCGAAGGGCAACTGGCCGAGGTACAGGCCGCTAGCCAGACGCAGGCACAGGCTCAGGCCCCAACTGATCTGTGCACAACATACAGCAAGGCAGATTGTCCCGCTGCCGCGTCGGACGATGAGCTCGTTCAGCTGCGCCAGGAGATGGCCAGAAGCAAGCTGGACTGCCAGATCCTTCAGGCCAAGTATCGCGAGACCAAGGAGGAGATCCAGCGCTGCGAGCAGAAGATCAAGGATCAGCGTCTGGAAATGGAGGGCAAGTTGGACAAGATGAAAACGAAGATGGTATGTCATTGTAGAGTATTCAAATGCGATTCTAGCACCGAAACGGGTTCTGTCAAGGTGGAATGCCCGGCCTGGTCAAGGGGTGTGCGAACCGCATTTAGTTTTCTCATTCACCGGCTGTACTGTGCTTCCACATTGAGATTCGTTTCTGCCGTTGTGTTTCTCTTGCACTTTACCGACCCCAGATAATTGAAAATGTTTTCCCAGTCAATAATTGTTCTAAATTTTTGTTTTCACTGTATTAATATATGTATTTATATATTTGATTTGAAAATGAAGTTTATACCCTTGCTGTCGATAATCAGATGTTTGTAACGCAGTAAAGGTCAACATAAGGGCGGTTTCTATCCTCACTGTTTATATTTCTCAGGCAGATAAAGTTTCTGCTAAGAACATCTGGTTGTCTACGGTAACATTAACATGAACCTGGACTCCCTGTCTTACTTTAAGAATGTTCTCATCAATGGTAAAACAACCATATAAGGGTAATTCTTCAGAAAGAACAACCGTGGCAAAAAATTTAAAGTCCTCTAAAATTATTACTTTCAACATGTGTAATTACATCGAGGAATGCTCCAATTGATACATTTTAAAAGAATTTATCATATTTTAAAACGGATTTCAAAATATTCGAATGCAAATTTAAAAAGAAAAAAGATTTTTCGTTATTTTTATGAAACACCATATGACATCATAAAAAGGGCATATTTGTTTTGATAACAACTTATGCTTTCTTACATCATTCCAAGAGTGAAAGAGTCAAAAGAAAACATATATTTGTTTTTCTAATTCACCTAAAAAGTTAAAAAAAAAAACAACATAAAAAGTTCGGTAAAAAAAAAACTACTTAATATTTTCAAGTCAAACCAAATAGATTACAATTTATATCATTAAAATCTTTTATCACGTTTCACTTGAATTATTGCTTGAATTTGTTTTCAAAAAAATTTCTTCGGTCTGCCTTCCATTTTTCAAGTTATATGAAAACGAACGATTATCCAATTTTCTCGATGTTAGCACCAATAATAGTGCTAACGTAGAGCTACGAGTTTCAAATTATGAAAAATTAAAATGATGTCTTGGCAAATATTTAGTTTTTAGTTTTGAATGCGCACAAAGTTTGCATTCAAAATCAAAGAATTGCCCATATATGGTATACTATATGTCGGATGTATCGACAAAATTAATTTATATTTTGAGTTTCATTAAGGTTTAAAGATTAAATAGAATCCGGCCTGTAAAGCACCTAGCATGATGTTAATGTATGTAGGTCTGCATTGACTGTAAGGGTATACACTTGAACTTGGCGAATATTCATATTTTGACATCTGGGAAAGTGCATTTTAAAGTTGATTTGTTACTCATGATTGTGCATATCCTTGCTTATGTACCTTTCCTACTAACTTGGCTAAAGCTAGGAAAGGATGTTGTTGTTGGTAATGTAATCATTGTGTATGTGCCATTTATCCTGCCTACGCTTGTCTTCAAAATTGATTTTAAATGTGTATGCATGTAAATAACCAGGGATCGCAAATGAGATTGAATCAAATAAAAATTGATAATTGATAAAATTTGAAAATAAAAGTTAAATTACAATAACTTTCAAACAGGGCGGTCTAACAGTCTATACTTTAAACATTTTAAAATAAAAGTTATTTGTAAATTTTAAATGTACTCTTTTTTGCGAACCCTGTTAATTACAGTAAAAAACACTCTCTTCTGGAGGCAACATTAATTCTCCGATCAGTTCGAAAATCACATATTGTCTCGAGAAGTACACTTTGCTATGAGGTCTAATGTTGCTGCCTTGCTATGTAGACTCTTAGTTCAATTGCCATGACATGGAATCTAAAATCATTTCTTCCCTCTCTATCTCTCTCTCCCCATTCAATTCCATCGAAAACTCAACCCAATCCCGAATAATCTCCATCCTCATCCTCGATCCCCAATTCCACCGATTCCCATTTGCTGCCTGAAGACCCAGACGCCCTTGTCGGTCCACCCGCGGGCACCTGGCGTCATCGGGAACAGCGGCTCATGCGGCACAGGAGGGGCAGCAAGGGCAATGACAGCAGCAAACGCAGAAGCAGCGTCAATGGTCAGGAACATGAACCAACCACGCCGGCAGCATGCTGGCATTCAATGCCGCCGTGGTGGCGACCGCCGCTGCATAAGCACACGGATGGTTTTGTTCCTTGCCAGCGCGCAGGCAGTATTGATGGGCATCGTGCATATGATTCTGTACCACAATGACGTTTCCCTCGAGCTCCACTACCGCAACCCCAGTCAGTTTTAGACTTTGGCTGACCTGTAGCTGTAATGTTATATATTCTTGTAGTTTTGTTTTTGTTTACCTTTGAGTTCGGTTTCTGTTTTGTATCTATAACTACGTACCTAGTTTATATTTAATAAATATGCAACAAGCACATGCCTTCTCTGAAACGTTGCGCCTGCGCTTCATTTGTTATTGCTGTCCTCACTTTTGTCTCCCTCACACTCACCCTCCACACATGTATCCACGCTTTGGTCATTGATACACACCAAACGTAGCGCTCCTTGTACACCGCGGAGGTGACCCGCATGAAGGAGAAGCAGGAGCGGGATGCGGCCAGCAACAAGGCGGAGCTCGAAGCCCTGACGGCGCAGGTAAATATAATTGAATAACATAAATAAAATAAG
>JAEIIJ010002033.1:0-22087 GCA_018904815.1 Drosophila ogumai
AAATTAGATTTACTAAATATTTCAGGACTTTTTAAGAGCATAAAGGATAAAAATAGACATTAAAAATCGTTTTAAAAATGTTTCCTAATATTTTTCAAATATTTAAAAGTTAACAAATTGCTATTTTAAATTATTTTTAAGGTTTTTTATACTTACGGTTTTTTCTTTTTAGCTCTAATGAAAAAAAAAATCAGATAAAAATATTAAATATCGATGTTCCTTGCAAATATCGAAAAACATCGATGTCTCTCAACCTGTGAGTTTTACGGTATTTTCCTCATTTAGCTTGGCAGCTAATTTCGTGGTATATTTTGATCGATCAGCGACGGTCACACTGGTCGGCTCGCTAGCAAAAAAAATTCCTTGACTTCCGATTTTCAACGCGATAAAACCCGAGAAATTGTCTGTTGCCATCATTTTAAAGCCGTGCCGGAGTGGGAAAATGTCTTGCGCGGCCACTCTCACTTCGGGCAAGGACTCTACGAACGCGGCGGCGGCCAACGGAGCACCTACAAACACGAACACCAACACGGGCACCCAGCAATCGACGGCTGTGGGTGTGGTAGTGAGCAGTGCATCGGGGGGCGGGGGCGGCAGCAGCGGCGGTGGCGTTGCGGCAGGAGGAGGAGTTGCAAGTGGAAACACCTCCTCCACGACAGCAGCAACGGCAGGCGGCGGGGCTGGAGCAGCTAACTCGGCGGCAGCCGTCGCCAGGCGCTTCTCCATGGAGGGAGTGGGGGCGCGGGTGATCCGCGGACCGGACTGGAAGTGGAACAAACAGGTGAGGTCAAGTTTTGTGCTTTGGTTTTTCGGCGACGCAGCGCGGCGGCAGCAGCTCTTCAGCTTGTCGCAGCACTCGCCCCTGGGCAATTGACCGGATCAATTGCTTTAATTGCAAGAGCGTGCGTCCGAATCGATGACTAGGCTTCTGTCCAGCTTTTTGGCTCGGAACTGTCGCGGGCTACTCCTGCACCACCTAAGGATCGCTGTAGGTCTTAGTAAAAGTCGCTGAGTGAAATGTAGTATATCCCGGTGAAAGTGTACACCAATATATAGGCCATGGTTATTAAGTGAATCGATAAAAGGCTCAAAATGACCAGTTTCGCATATTATCAATATAATTAAATGTGACTTACGAAAAAGGAAATTAAAGTGCAATTAATGTAGAATATCATGCCGCCGAGTGAATGATTTTACAATTTAATTAAACAGTAAAAAGGATCTTAAAAACAAACAAAAATATGCAAAATTGATCATAATTGTGTGTTTTAAATAAATAATAAAAAAATAATAATACAATCAATAATATAATAAATTATGGCCTATAAAATAATACTGATAGAAAAATACAATAACATAAGCCCAATAGAAGAAAAAAATAAAATAAAATAATAGTAATTAGTAAAATAAAAAATCAAAACTCTGAACAAAAATCTCAAAAAATATTTAAATATTATTTTCAATCGTTGATCAAGTGTAACATTACCCGAAGCCCTTTGAAAATCCAAAATTCTGCCTCATTTAAGTAAATTTTATAAACTATAAAATTTCAAAACATACAAGAAAAGTCACCAAATTTTTTAAAAGTGTTTTCCCATTACTTTACTCATCAAATTAGTCATGTCTATTGCGAATGTTGTTTAACGATGTGCGTCTCAGTATTGTTTTTGCTTGGTTAAAAGTTAATTAAATTAACTATTTAGAATCTTCACTGTAGCCTTATTGCTATCGAGCTCAGGGAAACGCTGTCGCGGCCAAGCAATTTCTAATCGTTCCTTTCCCAACCAGTTTTCCCACTTATCCGACTAGGATGCAACCCATTTTCCATAGAAAGGAAAACGCTTTTGGTTTTAATTTTTTATGGAAAATTGTGAATAAATAATACGAAATATATAGTTCATTTTATTTTTTTAATGTGACATTCTCTTAACTAACTAGCTGAAGCTGGCTGCCTATTGAAATACTTTTAGCCATTTTTTTTTAATTAAATCAGTTTAGAAATTAATTACACTTAAACGTATTATATTAAATGTAGGCTTAATTTTATTCAGAATCTGACTTCATTTACTTCAAAATTCACTATTTCGAGCATCCACTGTGTTCTCCTTAGAATCAAGCTCTAGAAATTGCGACCAGGCTGACCTCTTTCTTATCATACCTGTTTAAACCAGTTTTCCGAAGATCTTGCAAGGATGGCACCGATTTCTATAGAAAGGAAAACGCTCTTAGTCTACTCCCCAGACTTTGAGCTAAATCAGTCAATGAATTAACACAGTTATTAAATAGTTTGATATAGAGTGATTGCATTATCTTAACGCTGTTTTCATCAACGATGAGTCTTTAAAAGATAAGCTTTATTTTCGAAATTTATAAAGTCACACATTGCCATTTATTATGACTAATTAGATTGCTTAAAAAGTTACCATTGGATTTCTTTTACAATTTAAATCAAATAATTAACGGATTGTTGATTTTAAATGATGGCAAAAAAGTTTCTGGAAATATTAAAGATTTGAGCAGTTGCCCTGCTAACTTAACATCACGTCAGGACATTTTTTCTTTCACGAATAATTAAGAGGCAATTTACTGCAAATTATGGTATAATCAAAAATTTGATTTTCAAAAGTTTCCTTATTTATTAGTATATTTTATTGCCGGACTCCGGCCTTATTATTCGGTGCCCAACCATATTGTAAACATTTCTTGAGGTATTTAAATCTTCGCTACATTTTTAGCTATTCCCTCGACTTTTTTCCGACTCTTTGATCCCTTTGGGAGATAACCACAGACTATCATTAGCGATTGCCCTGCCTACCTTAACACTGGGCTAGTTAGTTGCTATTGTGATGCACTTCAGCTACAATTTTCGCATCCTAATCAGCGTGCGTCTCGGGCTTATGCAATTGCAAAAATCGAAAGATTGAGTGACTCACTAATTCGTTTTCGTTCTACTTCGCAGGATGGCGGCGAAGGACACGTCGGCACCGTACGCAATTTCGAGTCGGCAGAGGAAGTGGTTGTGGTGTGGGACAACGGCACCGCGGCCAACTATAGATGTGCCGGCGCCTACGATCTGCGGATCCTGGACAGCGCCCCCACGGGCGTCAAGCATGAGGGCACCATGTGCGACACCTGCCGCCAGCAGCCCATCTTTGGCATCCGCTGGAAGTGTGCAGAGTGCATAAACTACGACTTGTGCTCCATCTGCTACCACGGAGACAAGCATCATCTGAGACATCGATTCTATAGAATCACCACACCCGGAGGCGAGCGAACAATGCTGGAGCCGCGTCGCAAGTCCAAGAAAGTCCTGGCCAGAGGCATCTTTCCGGGAGCCCGCGTTGTGCGCGGCGTGGACTGGCAGTGGGAAGACCAAGACGGCGGTGTGGGGCGGCGCGGTAAGGTGAACGAGATTCAGGATTGGTCATCGGCCTCGCCACGATCGGCTGCCTACGTGATCTGGGACAATGGCTCCAAGAATCTGTATCGCGTGGGCTTCGAGGGAATGGCCGATCTGAAGGTGGTCAACGATGCCAAGGGCAGCAATGTCTACCGGGATCACCTGCCGCTGCTGGGCGAGAATGGACCAGGAAAGGGGCCACATGGCTTTCAGATTGGCGACAAGGTCACAGTGGATCTGGACTTGGAAATTGTGCAATCCCTGCAGCACGGACATGGCGGCTGGACCGATGGCATGTTCGAGTGTCTCAGCAATGCGGGAATGGTGGTGGGCATCGACGAGGATCACGACATTGTGGTGGCCTATAATTCCGGTAACCGTTGGACCTTCAATCCAGCCGTCCTAACCAAGGTATCCTCGCCCACAACTGCTCCGCCTGAGTTCCAGGTGGGCGACATTGTCAAGATCTGTTCGGACGTCGAGAGCATCAAGATATTGCAGCGCGGACACGGCGAATGGGCGGATGCCATGCAGTTGACGCTGGGCAAGATCGGAAGAGTGCAGCAGGTGTATCATGACAACGACCTCAAGGTCGAAGTGGGCAACACATCGTGGACATACAATCCCCTGGCCGTTTGCAAGGTGGCCTCCTCCACGGCCGCCGATGGGAGCTGTGCTCCGGTCATCCCCAGCGGCGAGCGACTCTCGGCCATACTCAAGAAGCTGTTCGAGCCGAATGTCTCCGGGGATGCCACCGAGGAGTTTGTCAAGGCGGCAGCCAATGGATTTGCGGTGAGTAAGCAGAAGGATTGGATAATGAACACATTTAACTCCTCTGCTTTTCCAGGCCCGTTGCGAGGAGTATCTGGCCGGCGCTGGCCAACCCTCCACATCTAGTGCCTCGCCCAATTCCGGTCCGGATGTCAATGTGAATGGCGTGTTTGCCGGTCACACGGCCCTGCAGGCGGCCAGCCAGAATGGACACATTGAGGTTATACAAGTCTTACTGCGCCACGCCGTGGACGTGGAGATCGAGGACAAGGATGGCGACCGGGCTGTGCACCATGCCGCCTTCGGCGATGAGGCGGCTGTTATAGAGATTCTGGCCAAGGCTGGGGCCGATTTGAATGCGCGAAATAAGCGGAGGCAAACGTCGCTGCACATTGCCGTGAATAAGGGCCATTTGAATGTGGTGAAGACCCTGCTCACCCTGGGCTGCCATCCCAGTTTGCAGGACTCCGAGGGCGATACACCGCTGCACGATGCCATTTCCAAGGAGCACGACGAGATGCTCTCCCTGCTGCTGGACTTTGGGGCGGACATAACGTTGAACAACAACAATGGTTTTAATGCCTTGCATCATGCTGCCCTCAAGGGTAATCCCAGCGCCATGAAGATTCTGCTGACCAAGACGAATCGTCCCTGGATTGTGGAGGAGAAAAAGGACGATGGCTACACGGCTCTCCACCTGGCGGCGCTAAACAATCACGTGGAGATTGCCGAGCTGCTGGTGCACATGGGCAAGGCGAATATGGACAGGCAGAATGTGAATCTGCAGACGGCTCTGCACCTGGCGGTGGAGCGTCAGCATGTTCAGATTGTCAAGCTGCTGGTACAGGATGGCGCCGATCTGAATATACCCGACAAGGATGGGGATACGCCGCTGCATGAAGCCCTGCGGCATCACACTCTCTCGCAGCTGAAACAGCTTCAGGACGTGGAGGGATTTGGGAAACTTTTAATGGGTCTAAGGAATGCCAACAACAAGAAGGCATCTGCCTCGATTGCCTGCTTTTTGGCTGCCAACGGAGCCGACTTAACCCTCAAGAATCGCAAGCAGCAGACACCGTTGGATCTCTGTCCGGATCCCAATCTCTGCAAGACCTTGGTCAAGTGCTATAACGAGCGGAAAACCGATGACTCCGAGCTGCCCGGCAATGTGGCTGGCACCAGTTCGAATGCCAGGGCACGAGCTGCCAGTGGCGGCAGCCTGAATCAATCCTCGTCAGCCAACTTACCCTTGAGCAGTGTGTCGGCTTCCTCCACCTTTGTTGCTGCCGGCGGCTCCTCCTCCTCCGCCGCCGCCTTTGGGCTCAATGGAATCACCAATGAAATGAGCCAATCCCTGCACGTGGATCCCCCGAAATCATCGGCCAGTCTGGATGAGTGTCTCGTCTGCTCGGATGCCAAGAGGGATACGGTTTTCAAGCCATGTGGCCATGTCAGCTGCTGCGAGACCTGCGCTCCCAGGGTGAAGAAGTGCCTTATCTGTCGCGAGACAGTCTCCTCCCGCGAGAAGATCGACGAGTGCTTGGTCTGCTCGGATCGCCGGGCAGCGGTCTTCTTCCGGCCCTGTGGCCACATGGTGGCCTGCGAGCACTGCAGTGCCCTGATGAAGAAGTGCGTCCTCTGTCGCACCCAGATCGATGAGATGCTATCGTTTAGTCTCTGCTGCGGGGGAATTGGAAGGCCGGAGAAGGTTACAGCGGCTGCTGGTGGTGGAGGTGTGGGCTTACCGCTGCCCGACGAGAGATTCATGGAAGCTGCAGCGGCGGCGGCAGCAGCAGCCTGCAGCCATAGCATGCCCATGAACAACACGGTAGTCACGCCGGTTGCCGGCAGCGGCAACCAGTTGAACAGTCAAAACAATCTCCTGGCAGCCGCCTCCTCGAATATGTCGAATCTCGCCGCGGCAGCAGCTGCTGGCAGCGTGATGGTGGCCCCATCCAATGTCAACAACTTCCAAATGGACGATGTGCAGAAGCTGAAGCAACAGCTGCAGGACATCAAGGAGCAGGTGAGTTGAAGGTGATTATTTATCATGAAAAAAACTAATTGATTTCCTTGTTTTGGCAGACCATGTGTCCCGTCTGCTTCGATCGCATCAAGAATATGGTCTTCCTGTGCGGCCATGGCACCTGCCAGATGTGCGGCGACCAGATCGAAGGCTGTCCCATCTGCCGCAAGACGGTGGAGAAGCGTATCCTGCTGTTCTGAAGTCCCCGCTTGCCGCCGGCTGCCCACACATTCCGCGCACAGTCCTCTGCACAGCCTTCGAAGTATTAGGTTTACACACACTTTACACACGCATATTTCTACACAATATCAAATATATATATATATCTATATATATACTCCATATATCGTCGGTCTTATAAAGCAAAAATATATTTTTAACAAATATTCAAAAACATAGACTTTAGGCGGAAATACTTTTGCTCTTCGGCTCCTTGGCTATCAGGTCCTTGAGTATGTCCTTCTTGGCCTCAAAGTAATCGCGGAACCAAAGAATATGATCCTTTTTCTCCTGGGCCGTCACATAGGGATTCTTGGACAGACCCACACAAACCAGCTCCATGAAGTGGCGAATGGGCCCCTGGTTGGGACACCATCCCTCCAGATGTTGTTCGAGGAAAATGTGCTCCGAGAAGTCCACGTTCACGTCCTCGTTCGCCCAGTCCTGCTCGTTGTCGATGGGAAAGCGCCAGACCTTGCCTTGGTCCGTCCACAGAACCATCTGCTCGAAGTAGTTGGCCGGCGGATGAGCAGCTTGCAGACTTAGTTCCCGCTGATTTAGGTGCGACCAGGTGCCCAGAATGTCGTTGGAGATGGGCAGCTGTTGGGCGTCCTCCTTGAAGATTCCCAGCGGCTCGCCGCCATACAAATTGACGCTGCCCGTAAAAGATTCAGCCTCGCGCTTAATGTGCCTCTGCGGGCGCTGCTGCTGGTGGCGATCCCGCGACTGCGACGTTGCCCGGGAGGCCAACGAACGGCGAACATACTCGCCGCGAGTCTGCTCCAGCTGCTGCGGCTGCTGGCGACGATCTATCTTCATGCCCACAATCAGCTCGCTGCCAGGAGGAAATCAGAAATGTATTTTATATCAATTTCTTTTGCTTTAAAATAATGTTCACCTTAGGTTGAGATCTTTTTCGCCAGCTGGAGCTGCTCCAGCATTTGCCGCCTGATCTTCTCCCGTCGTTGCTGAGGCAGATTCGCTGCCGTGTCCTAGGAGCTTAGCCAGCAGCTCCGACTCGGTCTGCTTCTTGTCGCTCTCACTGGTGCCCAGCATGCTGGCAATATTCTTTGCTGCGGTGAGGACATTCTTGGATGCTGCCTCCTGTTTCTGGGCCTCCCTGCGTCGGCGAGTGGCATCGCCAGGACGTGGAAAGTCCGCTGGAGAGAGCTGATCTGTGGCCTGCATGGTGCCCAGCAGGCGGTTCAAACGCTGGGCTGCCGTCTCCGCAGGCTTATCCTTCTTTTTGGCCGGCTTCTCGTCGTCCGAGGAGGAGTACCCATCGTCTTTTTTAGACTGTGAGGAGTAGCTGGCCAATCCCACGTTTTTGTAGGCAGCCGGCAGCAGGGAACTGGCAGTGGAAACGGAGATTGTTAATTAATTTCTTGAGATTTATTTGGGCAGAGTTATAGCCTACCGAAAGCTCAACCTCGGGGCGCTGCGTAGAGCCAACATTCTAGACAATTTCTTTGATAAATTTGACTAGAAATAAAAACTAAAAAATCGCTCGCGTAACAACAATCCGGCGGAGGTGTCAGCCTGGCTAGTTTCTAGCTAAAACTGCGTAATTTACCCTGTTAATTTAATAATTTAATATTCTTCTAGATTATAATATACATATATCCTCGAGTTATCTTTTCCATTTATTTTGCAGTTCTTTCTCAATTTTTTTTTTATTTATAATGTAAGAAAATGTTGAAAAGTGCCACATTTGGCCCTGCATTAAAGTGCCTGTTATCAGGGATTGGTTTTTTCAATAAGCCAAATGTTAAATATCCTAAACCCATATTAAATCATTTTTAAATTAGTTTAAAAGGATCGTATTTTAGCTTAATTAAAAAATAAAAACAAATCTCATCAGTGTTATTTCAACACTAATTGTACGGGCATCGATGTTGGAAAGTAATATCGATGTATCGCCAAAGGCACTGAAAATACCGATAGTGACATCTCTTTATAGCTCCATCACGCACGCATCGTCGTCCATTTTTCCCAAGAATCCCAAAGCGAGACGAAAATTTGTAAAATAACAGCAGAACCCTACAGACAGTGCATTTCAGTGGCCTTTGAAATACTGCTCAAAACAACTAGCAAGCAATACTACTACTTAATAATATAAGACTAAACTTTAAAGAGTCCATTAAAGTTGGGACCCTAATGTGCGTGCGAATGTGCCAGCGGAGTAGTGGCACAATAAAAAAGTAAATAAAGCGCGTGTGAAGTGGTGCAGAAAGTGAACGCAAGATATAACGGAAATAGCCGTCGCAGCGCCCAAAAGCCAATTAACGTAAGTGCAATGGTGTGAAAAGTGCCCAGCTTTCCAGGGAGCTGAGCTGATAATGATATGCGTTTCGACCATTTTTAAAATTTCACGAAATCAACATTCCAACTCACAACTGTGTGCGTGTGTGTGTGCGAGAGCGAGACGACCAGTGTGATCGCATTAGCTTGCTGCTGCTGCTGTCATTTCGGTTTCTTTAAACTAATCTCTGGTCTCTGGCATGGTATTTGTCACGTAAAACCCCAAAACTTATTAAATACTGTTAAATCAACAAAATAAGGTGAAAATTGCTTCGGAAGAGCGCACTTGCACTTAAACACACACACGTGTTGCGGACGATTTCGGTCAATCGAACTCTCGGGTGTGCGATTGTGTGTGTGTGAAAAACAGCTGGTACAGCTGCCGCTGCAACGAAGAAGCAGCGGAAAGGAGAGTGGGGCAAGGAATGGGAAACGAAGAACACGCACATTATCCTGCGTAGTTTCCACGGTGGTTGTTCGTGTTCTGGCATTGGATTACAGTTTACACTCCTCATTCTTAACTGCCACACCGCTGCGCCCTTGTCTGCATTGCTATGCATTTTCCTTTGTCGTGGTGGTTTTTATGTTCCGCCGTCTTTTAATTGCGCTTCGCCACATACATCGTTTCTTCGCTTCTTCGGCTCTTCGGCTCTTCGTTTTCTTCTCCTTTAGGGACTCTGAATCGGAATCGCCCTTTTCCTGCGGCTACAGCGGCCCAGCTGCTTGCAGGACAGCGGTGCAGTCGGTTTCTGGCCGGAAAAAAGCTGGCAGTGAAAAAGTTAGGGTCAGAAAAAGTAGCTAAATCCATTAGCATGATTTATGACCGCTGAGCCAAGTACAGTAGGGCTTTCAGTTTAGCGAAAAGTCGAAATAATTAGGGAGAATTGGAAGGTTGCAGAAGAAATAAATTAAAAACTTTTATAATTGAAAACTTTTATAATAGAATAGTTTTTCCATTATAAGAGTTAATATGATTAGTTGTCTTTTATTGTAAAATCTTGGTGAATCTGAAAATCGGAACACCTGTTATTTTTGTTCGCTTCTCTTTTGCCACTTCTCTTTTGCTGTGAATATCTCGGTTGTCAGCGTCATTACTGCCATTAAGTTAAGCGAACTTGGCATCTTAAAGCACACATTTTATTGGGGTTTTAGTTTTTTTTAAATTGCTTTCTTAGAAAAGCTATCGCTTGGCAATATTAATCTCCTCTTAATAGCTTTTTTTTTCTTGTTTAGCGTTGATTTATTCGATTATTTATAAAAAAAATGTGAATAACTTATTAGAGATATTTCCACTTTCGAATATTTTTTATCTCTAAAAATAGTTTATGATGGGGTCAGTCCGTATAGTTTTTGATCTCTAAAAATATTTCGATATGAGACCAGTTCCTAATATTATAATCTTTATAAATGACTTTTAATATACTTGTACAGCACGATATCTTCTTTGATTTATTCCCTTTATTTTTAGCATTGAAGCATCTACATAGTTATCTCTCACCCGCTTGGGTTTATTTCAAAAACCATGGCCCAGAAGTGATAAGATAAAGAAATGTTTAATTTGACAGCTAAATTTAGCTGGAAATGGTTAGATGGCCAGCACTGCCAGCAGGCCATAAATCGCTGCACCATTTTCTTTTATTGTATTCTTTTGCCTGCCTGTGCGTGCGTGTATGTGTGCGTCAAGTGAATCCTGTTTTTCCTTGAAACCAGTTTCAGGTCTTTCATCTCCCAGCAAGGTGTTCACTTCACTCATTCATTGTTTGCTTCCCCGTTACAGACAACGTCTCAGCTTCCAGTGCATCCCGAGTCCGACATAGAATTCGAGGCAACAATCAGCAACTGACCACTATCGATCTAGCTATAATTCCACTAGGACCGCTTCGCGGAGAACCACAATCATAGCGATGGCCTGTGCAACTTTGAAACGCGCCCTCGACTGGGAGTCGATGAACCAGCGCCCACCGAAGCGCCGTCGCTGCAATCCGTTCGGCCAGGCCGGGAACAGCGCCAGTCCCGCATCGCCGTCCCGCGACCGCGATGGTCCCAGCACCTCAGCCGGGCTGCCGCACACGCCGAGCAACAGATTCGCCAAGGACACCACCGAGCCGAGTCCATTCAGCGAGGCATCGCTGGCCAAGATGTCGCCAGGTAAGCGATATACGCAGCTACTTAAATGTGTTTACAATCCTTAACATTATTGCAGACAAAATGGCCGAGAACTTGTGCAACGAGATCAAGAGACTGCACAAGCGCAAACAGCTGCCGATCACTGCAGCCGCCTTGGAGCGCATGCAGGATTCGGAGTCGAGCGGATCCGAGATGGGCCCGGAGAGCCCGCGCCGCCCGGACAGCCCACCGAACCTGATGCGCCACGGTGAAAAGGCACTGTTTACGTTCAAACAGGTGCAGCTCATCTGCGAGAGCATGATCAAGGAGCGCGAGAATCAGCTGCGAGAGCGCTACGAGTCCGTGCTGACTGCCAAGCTGGCCGAGCAGTACGATGCCTTCGTCAAGTTCACATACGACCAGATACAGCGCCGCTACGAGGCAGCGCCTAGCTGTGAGTTTCCCTGCATGCACCTCACCTTGCCAAAGTCTTTACTAAAATTCCTTTATTTTCTTTTTCAGACCTGTCGTAAGGCTGTGTGAGGAGCTCTCGAGCCTCACTAAACAGAAATTAATAATTGCACTACGATCTTATGTGACGGTAGATCTGCCGCAACAGCAACAACAGCCCTCATTTAAACTAAAAAGAAAAGAAACAAAAACAAATAAGGAAACTAAAAACAAAAAAAAACTACAAAAAAAAAAAAAAAAACTACAGCATACGACATTGTGTTTAATATATATTTTGAAATACATGCAAAGGAAGCAGTTATAGTTTACGCCTAGAATTACACATACATTATATATTGTATCGGTTAGCAGCAGCGAAAAAGATGAATAATTAAACCGCAAGCAGCATCAAAGGAGAACAGAAGAAGGAAACCAACCAATAATCTTGTTAAATTTATGTTTTTCACATAACGAAAATTCTAAATAAAAATGACAAATATCTTAAATGAAAGAACAACATATATGCACACACAGATACGTATAATAATAATGCGATGAAGGTGCATCCGATTCAATGAAACCTCAAACGTTAGCTTCGTACATAACACAAAAGCCGAATCGGTAACAATATGTTAGGTACACATGTAGCAAATAAGGCATCAAACTACATAAAAAAATATTGTTTTTTTGAAATAGTATAGCCTGCGAGAGGAATACACACAAAGAGAACAACTCACTACTCATTGAAGTACACACTTTTCATAGTTTATTTTTGCATCGTAAATTAGTTGTACCGATGATCCTTTGACTTGTCTCTTCTCTCGATTATATCGTTTGTTAATTGTTTCTTCCTTTGATGTGGAATTATCGCAAAGTAATGTAAACACAAAAAAAATATAAAAATTGCTTTACGAAATACGGGAAGAAAATGCGTTATTCTGTAAGTCAAATTAAACGCTTTCATAAATACATATTATATACGCTTGACACAGAAGAGACGGTTCATGTTCATTAAATATTTTTTTCACACCTTGAGAAATATATACAAGTATATGAGGATGACATATAAATGATATATATATATATATTTTTCAAATTACCGCAATCATACATACTTTACATTAGTAATTTAAACTTAAAATTAGTAAAGAAATGCCATTTTTATATTAAAAAAGAGAAGAAAACCAACAAAATAAAATGATGAATTATAGAAGCCGCCGACCGCTGGTCTTTTCATTCTAAAAGCTGTTAAACTGTCCTTTGTTGTCCACACAAACATGGCAACGGGTTTTATAGTATGTTTAATTATTTTCTTGTTTAAATTTAGGGTCTGAGTTGTGCGCCTATGGATTTTATTTTTTAAATTTAGGGGGCTTTTTAATTAAAAAGCTAGAGAGCATTATAAATCTGCCTGCCTGTTTACAAACTTGCGGCTCTATTAATTCTATTTACAGAGTTCTGCGAGCAAATTACTTGCATATAGCCCGTTACCCATCTTATTTTTGTTTTATGAAACAAGAACAAAAAACTAGTTTATTGAAGACTAATCGTTGGAAGACCTTAAACTAAAATTCTCAATAACTTAAAATTACAAAACGTTCAACATCAGTTGCAATTTAAATATACATACATACATACATAGGTGTGTATGCATATACTTTTAAGCAAAGACCCTTACAATAACAAGATTATTAACGCCATATGATTATGTTGCACTCGTGCTGGCGGAAACCCACTATCTCACGCTTTCATTTTATCTCTTTAAAAAATAAGGTTGATGAATTGTTTATAATAAAAAGACCGAAATTAATTAGGCTCTGTCTCGCACTCTCCTCCTTTTCTCAAAAATGCAATCGTGGTGAGCGTTTTTGTTCCAAGCTTTTGAATGACTTAGGAAAAATATATTACAGTGAAAGAAACGTTAAATTGGTTAAAGAAATTACAATTATCGCGTGATTGTTTGTTTTACAGCAGAAAAACATTGGACTTAAATTAAAAACTGGAATTATTTAAAAAACAGTAAATTATTTTAGTGAAAAAAAAAAACTAAAAATTACGAACTATTTTTTTATTTAGTAAGGAGAAAATTAATTTTTCAAGTGAAAAATATATTAAAAAAAACTAAGCAATTAACAATTTTGCATTATTTACTGCTGACATCTTAGGAGATGGTTTTGTTAATTTTATCAGTAATTTGTGATGAATTACTAGTAATATTAACTACTACAGGGTAGCAACAACCGACACACATTCTCAGGCATTCTAGACCTTTTTAGATCCGCGTATATTTACTTATAGATTGGGTTCCATCTAGATTTTTGTACGATATAAATTTTGTACTAGTGGCACAAATTGATGTTTCAAATTGCTTGATTATGGCAACTTAAATGTATGGGCGTTATGCATCTTGTTAGCATAAGATCTTTGTTGCCACTGAGAAGTCTCTCCCACACATACAGGCGTTGGAAATATTCATTTTTATTTATTGATTCTTGTGCGTTCAACAAAACTTTCCAAACTTATCACTAATTAACTAAAAATACAGTTGTTTCACATGCTTACAATTACATAATAATAATGCATTAGAAGTCTTCTTCAATTAATAAATACATTTAGTTCAAAGCCGAATTGAACGGAATGAGGAGGGTTTCAAAAACATCTTCATCATTGTTTGCCAGCCGATATGGAGAGTCTCCCGGCAAAGAGAACTAAGGAAAAGGCTCTAGCGACGTTCTAGAAGGGGGGCGGGGAATGACCCGGAAGGCACTACGAATGGTAGAATGCATACAGTAATACAATGGAGGAGCAGGATTAGGATTAGGAGGACGTGCTGTAACAGAGGGGAGGGAAGTGGGGAAGGCGGAAATGGGGGAAATTTCGAAATAAAAATATCAGTCGGTGTTGTGGTTGATTTCAGCATATTGTTGCTTTTCGAAGAACGGAATAAGCGGGTTTGGAAGAGCCAATGGCTGTGGAAATCAGAGCACCTTCTTCTGCTTTAGCGGCGTATCCTTGGAGAGCGACTGCGAGGTAGCGTCGGTGGAAGGGGCGGCGAATGTCGTCCTGGAGAATGGATCCACGCTTATGTCCCTGAAGGCCTTCCTTTGCGCCTGACTCTTTGGTGACGCCGGAGCTGTTGTGGCCGTGACAGTTGCTGCCACATTGTTAAGGCCACCAGACGCCGAGGGAGCCGGACTAAAGAAGGTGGTTGTGTTGTGCACACATTCACTAGAATCCGAGCCAAAGATCTGAATCGATGACTTGGAGGATAAGGGAGAATGAGCATCTACCCAGATGCGTTTTATGGTTATGACAACTTGGTCCTTGACCCAGAATATCTGATCTATGATGCCATCGATAAGTGAGCCGGGCGTATCGTATTCGTTGGGCACCATCCCATCGACGCTGCTCTCAAAGTAGCTGAACATGGGAAACCAAATGCGCGTCCGCTTTGAGTCGCTTTGCATGAGAGCCTAAGGAGGTGGATGAGAACTTGGTTAGGTGGCATCTTCGCAAATCCACAACCTCTAGAGTACTCACCCGATTGTTGGCCAAAGTATGGTAATAGAGAAACAGCCTCGAAGTGATGTAAAAGGCCACAAACACATCGATGGAGTAGTGCTCGTGGGCGGCCAGGATGAAGAAGATGCCAAACATGTTGAGCAGCCAGGTGAGCGTGTGCAGGAAGTACAAATTCCGCGGGGTGTCTGCAGGGACGAACAGAGAAGTTGTTTAACCTAAAACAAGGTAAGTCCCCTTGGTGTACTCACACTCCGTGATAAAAAAGTTGAGCAGGGTGAGTGCCACCGTGTGACCGCTAAACATGTAATCGCCACAGGTGCGCACTCCCTGTATGGACATGCCCAGGCCGCTCCAGATTCGATAGGCGCGCGTCATCCGGATGATCAAGGCGCCCACCATGTCCACATTGGGATCATCGACGGCAAAGTCCTTCTGGCTGCACTGCAGATGCGTTCCCGGCACACTCAGCGAGGTGATCAGCATGGTGACGCAGCGCAGAAGGAAAACTGTGCCCGCCAGGGCGAAGAAGCGTCGCAGTAGCACCATGCGGTACTTGTGGAAGATCAGAACTACAACCCAAACGGTGAATAGCAGAGTTCCGGTGATTTCGCACATGTTGAAAGCCCACGGGATGTGCGGTACGTTGTCCAGGAAGATATCGGGCAGCGGGGGATAACGCTTCATGTCCGGCACTCGCTCGTGCACGATCACCATGACGAATGACGTTATCCAGGTAACCACGAACGAGTAGGCTGCAATAAGGCCAAAATATCAGTTACTATGTGGATCTGGAAACTGTAACTAACTCTATTAATGGGAAAATGGAAAATTAGCTCTAAAAGGTTGTATTGAAAATTGAATTACTTTTTAATAATTTTAGGGTTGTAAGGATTTTTAAAAAATAATTTTAAGTTTAAAATATGTGTTAATTTTTAAGACTAATCTAATTTTAATCTAATCTAATCTAAATTAATTTTAAATAAATAAATAATAATAAAATAATTTTGTATTCAATTTTAAACGCAATAGAAATAACATTTTGACTGCTTTAGAAAGGAATTATCTCTTCGCGGGTTCCTTTATCTGTCCAAATTTTGACTTATCTATTGAAATGGCCATGAAAAATGAAACCAAAACAAACACAGCCTGTAATGATAAACGCATTATCAAAAAATAATGGCCTGATAGGGAATTATCCTAGATAACATAGTAAGTGCCAACTTGTGTTAATTTGAATATTCGAAATGATCTTTTTTGAGGGGAAATCCGGCTACTAGGTTTGGAAATAGGGTTACTGGTTAATGTTTATTTATTCAAGAACTAAACATTAGGCAAGCATCAAAACACTCTATGAAATTATATGAATTGATACTTGATAACTAGAAGCTTTAACAAGGCAATTGATTGTCAACTGTGTTTATGTTTTCGTTGTCGCTAAACTGTTGCGGACTTTTCCCCGTAAAGTAAGCCAGCCGATTGAAGGGTAGCCTATAAACAAATCGGAATTTGAAATTTAATGCACGCAAAATTACACAAACCCCGTGCACATGGCTAAAAACAATATATGTATGTATGTAAGCCAGAACGAGAGGTGCGATCCCCAAGTGAGTACATAAATAAATGCGAGCGGTGTCTCCACACATAGCCTCCAAAATGCTCAAAATAAATAACAGTAACGCGTCACAAGAGCCTAGAAACTATAATTATAATTAGAGTGACGTATTAGGAGTAATGTATAATGTCATTAGATTGTTTTTACTGGTGTGTGCTGTTCCCAAAGGGAAGCCCTTTATTTCTGGGAAAGTAAGGGCTGGTAGACCAATTACGATTCCGTGGAAAGTTTAGCAACTTATTTTATAACTAAAGTGACGCATTTAGTTAGCCATTTATAGCGAGTGTGACATTGAACTCTGACAGAAGCCTATTCCAGTGAGATTACCGTATCGAAAGAGTATGGGTGGGGAGAAAAATTATGAGTTACCATTTGGCGAAAAGCTTGGAGATTAAATTATTATTTTTAGAACTAAAATATTTTTACTAAAAATTTTACAAAATTCTGGGAAAGGCGTATCTGTTTTGCAAACAAAGTTTAGTATAAATCTCAGAATTCCTTAATATATTTTGTGATGTACTAACATCTTTCTTAAAGCTATAACTAAGTAATTTTCTAAACAAAAATTAGCTTATTTGCAGTGCCAAACTATTTCTCAGTAATCACATAAAATGCTTATAGGAAATACTTATTCTGAATTGCTATATATAATGCCAAGTGACGTAGGCAATCATAAATAGTTAAATCTTATCAAATGGGAAGTGTTTTGTTTAAAGGGATCACTTCCTAGTGTCTCCTTTATTTCTTAGTAAACCCATTAAAAGAGCTTAGAATACTTGCTATACTACTAATACTACTACTACATGGTCGTGTAATAAGAAATATGAATTTAATTAGCCACGTTTGGCAAGCATGACATTTAACTGCACGGGGAAACCAATAATTTCACAGTTATGATGACGTAAAATGGGTTTATATTTAAAATTATTAAAAATCTCCACAGTAAAACAAACAATTACAATTAAAATTTGCAGTAAAGAAGAAAAAGTAACTAAACACAAGCATTTATGACATAAAACTGCATGGGGAAACCTCTTATTTCTCAGAGTTATCAGAGGGGAAGTGCTAGGCGGCGGACTTTGCCAACCAACTGCGTTATAGCAAACGCTCCAATTGGCACACGACCGATAAGCCCAGAGAAACAATCAATGAACAATTGACCTTCATAATTGAAAGGGGGCAGCCGTGGAAGGCGGACTCACCTAAGCTCATGGCGGTCTTGAAGTACTCGGGCGTCACATAGCGTCCGCCCATGCGCATGTAAGTATCGCAGTCGGACACGGTGCTGGGGCACTCGGGCTGCGGGCAGGGACACGTTGAGGAGGAAGGCGGTCCAGCGGATGTGGCCAGCGGCAGGTAGACGGAATGGCCGCCGTGGCTCTCAATGCCCAGCAATACGGAATCCGCCGAGCTGTTCTTCACCAGCAGCTGGAGTCGCAGCACCGCTATCCAGAACTTTTTCAGCTCGCCAAAGGTGAGCTTGTATCCCAGGCGGTAGCGCATGTCCCGGACGTCGTCCTCGGTGAGGGAGAGCAGGACCTCACCGTCGACGGCCTCCAGGCGCAGGCAGTCAAGTAAGATTTTCGAGAAGTGATCGGTTTGAGTGGCCCAGCTGGTCACGTCCTCCACGGCCCAGTGGGCAACCTGAAGGGGATCGACCTGCACTGGGGTCGGCGTTCCGGGTGTTCCACCGTTGGTCAGGTGGATCTCGCCGGGCTGCTTATCGATGTAGGGCACCCGCAGCTCCTGCTCCGACGCTCCGGACGATCCGCCGCCGCCGCCCTCGGAACGTGGCTGAGTCACTGGCTCGCAAATTTCACCGTCGCACATAGCGCTTTCTTTTTTGTTCAGTTCAGTTCTTTATTCGCTCAGATTTGTGGGGATTGTGATTTAATTTAACAACAACTAGCTCGCTCAGTGCTCAGTTCGGGGTGCAGGCGGAGTGCATCATTTCTGGCTGCTGCTGCGCCGCATAATTCACACACCTCACTTATTGCGCGGACCAGCGTTTGTTGATGTAAAAGCACATTGAATTTGGGTACTTTGTAAAAAAAAAACCCAGCGACTACTCAGTTGTGCGCGAGCGAGCGAGAGAGTGAGAGGCGGGGAGAGCACGACGGAGCGAGATGAAACTGCGACCAGCTGATTGGCGATGGTACGTTTGCCGCGAAGATATCGATAGCTTGGGGACTATCGATACAGGAATGCGGAAAGGATAAACAAAAAATTAAGAATTCTTCTTTTAATTTTCTTTATGCTAAAGACATTGGTTTTTAAGAGTTCTTGAGGTGTTGTTAATATTTTTAGAGTAAGATCAATTTCGCCAGTCAATAAATTGAATTCTAAATTTGCCCACCGCATTTCTGTCAAATCAAACAAGCCATGCTTTTAATGACAACTTGCTAAGTGCACTGAGTTGGCAAGCAAAGTAAGAACTGCAATCATTTTCACTTGAGTTTTCGTGGAGAGCACAACGTTCTTATTCTACTTAAAAAATAGTAATAATTGATTTTTTTTAAATAAAGGTTTTGAGAAAAATTCTGCTTTAAAAGAACACAGTTGAGTGAAAACTGTATCGGTAAGTGCTAGTTCTTATTTATTTTTCTAAAGTAAGCGTTCATTAAGTGTTAACATAATTACAACGCAATTTAATTTTGGCAGTACGAGGCCCTGCCATTAATGTCATTGTGTAAATTGCACTAAGTTGGCAACCCAAAACGAAATGCTACTCATAGTCATTTGTGTTTGATATTCGAGATTCGCAACGTGTTCTCCTAAATTTAAAAATAAAATTATTTTTATTTTTGTTCTTCTAAAACTATCGAATCATCCGCGTCCTAACCAAAAACGCAGGTAAGTGGAAACGTGCGAACAAAAGTTATCGAGGCGTAGGCGTCGTTTGCATTTCGCGAGCGGCAAATTGTATTACTTTTCGTGTTTTTGTTTAATCCTCTTAATATGGAGAAGACCAAGCCATTGCTTCACGACACTTTGATATCGACCCGCGTCAAGAAGGTGAGCTAGCTTCATCCATGAGTAGTTTTTCCCTTTCCCATCGCCACGCCGCCAGCCAGCGCAGATAGCCGGCAAATCGCGAGGAAAAGTAAAAAACCCTTGCAAGGGCGCCGAATATGGGCAAGACAGAAACAAGGTTAGGTCGCAGGCTGTTCTAATTTGTCTTACCCTCTTACCCTTCGCAACGGCAGTACCTCGAGGAGCACGTCGGCGAGACCTACCTGGATATAAAGCAGATGACCAAGGAGTTGATGAACACATATCCGGACTATAAGCGTCGCAAATTCGGGCCCTTCAAGCAATTGGTGCATCAGGGTAAGCCATGGAGGAGGCGTGGCCTGGGCCTGAGAGTATTTTTTGTTATAAAATGAATTTTCTTAGCTTTCTCCATCATCTCGGAAAGCTATATCTTGGACAAGGCGGAATCCTCTGACGACGGCACCTCCAGCCAGGACTCCATGGCTCAATCCACCACAAACAACAGTGTGATGAGCAACATGATGAATAGTTTGTATTCACAAGACGGGAAGCAGGCACTTAAAGCATTAAGCGAACCCATTGATATATCCAGTGGGGATGAAGACCTCGGTAACATCAATGTAAAAAACTTAAATGGAGACAGTTTCGCTAAGACTCTAGATGAAGTTGTGGGTCCAAAAGTGCCTCCGGTTGTGACTGCGTCTGCACCAGGAGCAGCAGGAACAGCAGCAGCACCTACCCCGGGCCACGCTTTGAAGCGCTTAATGAGCGATCTGCCAGAGATGCCGATGGTTGCCAAGAAAGGTATGACTTGTAACTGTACTGTTCATCAAATAATTGTATAATATTGTTTATTTCCTTAGTAGTTAAACCGAATGTCATTCAGGGCAGTGGTGGTAATGATGCCACAGTCCCAAAGGCTTTAAATAAGCCACTTAAGCCCGTTTATACCGAGCCTGCTGTTCCTTCGGGCAAGTCTACTTACCAGCAGCAGAATAATCACCATTCGAATCGGGGCTCCGCCAACCGACACCGTAAGTACAAAAAAGAGATAGAAGTGCAGCACATCACAGAGTGTTTCCGCGAAATTGGCGGCATGGAGGATACACTCAAGGAGCTTTGTGAGATGTTCATCCACATTAAGTCGCCGGATTTTTATTTTCAATTGGGACTGATGCCCTCGAGGGGCATCCTGCTGCACGGACCACCCGGCTGCGGCAAGACCTTTTTGGCCCGTGCCATAAGTGGAGTGAGTTTTGTAGATACTAAGCCTTATTTTGACTGGTCATGGCTAATTTCCCTGTTTACCGTCTCGTGTAGCAACTGAAGATGCCGCTGCTCGAAGTGCCGGCCACGGAGCTAGTTGGTGGCATATCCGGTGAGTCAGAGGAGCGCATACGCGAGGTCTTTGAACAGGCCGTGTCCTTTTCGCCTTGTGTTTTGTTCATTGATGAGATCGATGCTATTGCCGGTGATCGCCAGCACGCTGCCAAGGACATGAACCGCCGCATTGTATCCCAGCTGATAAGCAGCTTGGATAGCATGAGGATGAACGAGCATGGCCACTCAGTGATAGTCATTGCTGCCACCACGCGTCCTGATGTCCTAGATCCCGGTCTGCGTCGTATCGGTCGATTTGATCACGAATTTGCTCTGCGCATACCGACGCGCAAAGAGCGTCGCGAGATCCTTCGCCTTCAGTGCGAAACCTTGACCGTCGATCCAAAGCTGAACTATGACAAGATAGCTGAGCTAACACCAGGTTATGTGGGCGCCGATCTAATGGCCCTCGTTTGCCGTGCCGCCCATGTGGCCGTGAAGCATAGGTCCCTGAAGAAGTTCCGGGAACTGCACAAGGCCAGTGAGTTGAATATGACCACTGTCACGCTGGATGACGATGAGGAGGCAGCGGACAAACTTTCCGAAAAGGAAGTGGATGCAGAGCCAAAGGGTGACGTGGATGATGAGGAAGAGGTCGAAATGGAAGTTGATGGCGACAAGGAGGAAAATGAGAAGGTCGAAAAGGAAGCCGGAGCTGAGGGCGATAAGGAGGATAATAAGGAAAAAGAGGAGGTCGAAATAGTAGTCGCAGCTGAGACTAAGAGTCCCATAAAGGCAGCGCCAAAGAATGACAATGAAAAAGGGAAATCTAAGGAAGATAATGAGGGGGAGATGGCAGCTAAAACCGAAACTGAAGCCTCTAAGAAGGCCGCGCCGACTAATGGCAACATTAAGAAATCAACAGGCTCTAACATGGAGGTGGAAGAGGAAGAGGACGAAGACGAAGACGAGAAGGAGGACGATCCTTCAGCTGACAAAAATGTAGATTCCTCCGAAAATGAATATTACGAGCCCACCTTGGCTGAGCTAACCAACTTTCTGGACAATCCCCCCGATGACTTCTCCGATCCAACCTTTTGTCTCACCCTGGCCGACTTCCTGGAAGCCATCAAGGGAATTCAGCCATCGGCCAAGCGTGAGGGCTTCGTTACGGTGCCGGACACTACTTGGGAGGACATTGGGGCCTTGAAAGACATTCGCGAAGAGCTGAAGCTGGCTGTGCTGGCGCCGGTCAAGTATCCAGAGATGCTGGAACGCCTCGGACTGACCGCTCCCTCTGGAGTCCTGCTCTGCGGTCCGCCGGGATGCGGTAAAACTCTCTTGGCCAAGGCCATTGCCAATGAGG
>JAEIIJ010002060.1:0-66020 GCA_018904815.1 Drosophila ogumai
CGGAGCATAGGCTTTACCGTTTTTCTGCTACGGCTCTGCTACGGCTCTTGTCAAAGTGAGAGCGGTAGCAATAGCAAAATGAAATACTACGGGAGTAGCGTAGTTTTTTAAACGCTGTATAGATATTATACAAAATTTTTTATGTTCTTCTTGTATACATAATATGAATATAATATTTATTATTTTTAATATACCGATATATTTGGGAACCCTAGTTCCAAGTTTGCGCATCACTGTCAGAGCATTTTGCACCAGTGTTGGGTAACACCAAAAACTCTTTCCTACCGCCGCACACGTGTTTGTCTCTGCACGTTAAATTTTCACATCTTCGCGAAATACCAATACCTACAATGGCTGACGTTGCTGTAACCACGAGTGCTGAGGTCCAGGAAGAGGTCAAGAAGGCCGAGGTGCCGGCCGAGGAGCCGGAGGCCAAAAACGGCGCCGCCAAAGAGGAACCGGCACCGGCGGCCGAGGAAGGTGGCGAACTCTCAAAGCAGGAGCGCGCCATTATCCGGCAAGTGGAGTACTACTTTGGCGACGCCAACCTCAATCGGGACAAGTTCCTGAGCGAGCAGATCGCCAAGAACGAGGAGGGCTGGGTACCGCTGACGGTGCTGATCACCTTCAAGCGCCTGGCCGCGCTGTCCACAGACACTGAAGAGATTTTGGCTGCGTTGAACAAGTCGGAGGAGGGCCTGATCCAGATCAGTGAGGACAAGCAGAGCCTGCGCCGCCACCCGGAGCGTCCCATTCCCGAGCACAACGAGGAGCGACGCAAGGAGATCCAGGATCGTACCGCCTACGCCAAGGGCTTCCCGCTCGACTCGGAGATGAGCGCCCTGCTGGACTTTGCCAGCGCCTACGACAAGGTGGTCAACGTGACCATGCGCAAGCACTTTGACAAGCCAACAAAGTCGTACAAATTCAAGGGCAGCATCTTCCTGACCTTCGAGACGAAGGAACAGGCCAAGAGCTTCCTTGACCAGGAGAAGATCACCTACAATGAGCGCGAGCTGCTGCGCAAGTGGCAGGTGGACTACCTGAAGGAGAAGCAGGAGGAGTTCGCCAAGAAGAACGAAAAGCGCAAGAACAAGAAGGAGGCCAAGCCCGAGCCGGCCTTCGAGCTGCCCAAGAACGCCATCGTTGTCTTCGAGGGGGCTCCGGAAACCTCGACCCGCGAGGAGATTCGCGAGGCCTTCGAGAAGGTTAAGGACTTTGATATCGCCTACATTGAGTTCAGCAAGGGCGAGACCAAGGGCTCGGTGCGCCTGACCGAAGAGGATACGGCCGAGAAGTACATAGCCAAGGTGGAGGAGGGCAAGGTGAGCTTCGAATTTTTCTTAATCTAAATTTTTAAATTTATTTTTCATGGTTTTTACAGCTCAAGTTCAACGACGAGGTCTCCCTGACGCTCCGCAAGGCCACCGAGGAGGAGGAGAAGGAGTTTCTGGACAAGGCCATTGAGTTTATGAAGAAGCGTCGCGACTTTGCCCGCAACAAGGGCAAACGCTTCAATCGCAAGCGTCACGGCGGCGGCGGCGGCGGCCATGACCACAAGCATCGCAATAAGAAGGCGCGTGCGGATTAACCTCATGCTCCTCCTCCCGAGTCCCCCTCTTCCCCAGGCAGTAGATCATGCTAAACTGTTACTCGGTAGATCTAGTTATCTAAGCTTTAAGAATTAAGTACACATATTACAGCATTCGTAAATGCTTTCCTGTAAGAGAGTTGCCGGAAATTCTCCAAAAAATATGTATAGTCTAATACATAGATAACGAGATGAACTCTAATTTATTTTATATAGAAGATTTCGGAATCAGTTTCTTTAATCAGAAAGAGATCTAAAAATAATAAAGACCAATTTCTAAACCCCAACAAACTCGATTAAATTTCAGAATTAAAAAATTACTTTAATTGGTTTGTATCTTTTTATTGCTGATTTTTTGTGTATTTTCTTTTTGTTTTTTGTGTTTCGTGTTAAATGATTTCAAAATAAATGTAACTTAAAAGCATAAAAATTTAATATATAAACTCAGAGTAATTACAAGTATTTAAATGCATTTACAATTACGTGGAAAATAAACAAAAACATTGAAAAATTCTTTACAAAAACTATAATTAGGGTAAGTACGTATTTTTCTTTTAGTAATTAATTAAAGGGTGTTTGCTTTGCATCATCAGCTTGTACAATTACGAAGAGGTCACTTACAAATTAGACGCACTTTGCGGAGATTTAAAACTATAGACGAATTAACTAAATAGTGTTGGTTGCATTGCAACTCGGACTAAAATTAAATTAGGCTATTAACTAAGTCGGGTTCTTGCGGGAACAAAACGAAAACGAAAACTTCACAAGTGAACAAAGGATCTGCGCAAGCACAATATCATTTTTCTGTTTCTCCGAACTGGGAATGATCTTCATTATCTGCATGTTTCTATGTGATAATCGGGGAATATATAAACTCGAACCGTATAAATACGAAGTTGTACGTTGGAGCTACGATGATTAATCACTTAATTAACATTTATGCATAAATTAAACAGTTATAAACAACGGCTTTGTATTGCGATAATATATAATAGCAAAGTGTGTGTATAGTTATCTCCTTGATATATATATATATAGCATATGGTATGTGGTGGGGGTGCGCTCAAGCGGATCTCTCTCTCTGTAGCCGGCAGAAAATGTACAAAGCTTCCAGGAATTTCGTTATTCACTAGTCTAACACGATTTACAAACGATTCTATATCTTTTTAGAGTGTACAACAGTCCATTTAAACCATATTTTCTTGGCAAAAACGATTCAAGTGCGTTTCGGAGGCCATAAAAACAGTCTCATAAATCAAGAAATAAAGTCCGTTGTGGTTAATTTCAAGTCATCAAGTCAATTGTCAGTCGATACAAGTCCTTTGAGAGACTCTCTTATGGCCTCGAAACGCTTTGCCTTGTGGATCCTCTGTCGCCTATTTCCAGACGGGCGTCAGATCCAGGGTGAGATTCTGTATGGTGCGGTTGCGAGCCGAGCTGCGCTTCTGCTTCACAGAGCTGGTTATCTCGTTGACCAAGCCCTGGCAGTCGTTGCACACGGTGACCTGCTCGCCCCGCAGGTTCTCCTTCTGCTCGGGGGTCTGGGCCAGGTGGCTGCCCGAGGAGAACAGGTTGAAGCCCCTCGAGAAACGGGATCTGTCAAAAAACAATATAAATATTAATTAAATATTTTTTATTTTATTTAAAAGCCAACTTACTTCCTCTCCAGCGTGCTGTTGTTGGAGAGCGGTCGATATGCTGGGCTGTGCACGGGCAGACTCCGTGGTCCCTCCATGCTCCGGGACATGGCATTGTTGTAGTGCTGCCTCTGATGCTGATGAACTCCCGAGGGTCGCATGGCCGCCGAGTAGGAGGCCGACATGGCCGCCTGGTCATGTAACGCCTCTACAGCCTGTCCAGTGGCGGCGGCGGCTGCTGAGGCGCCGGGACCCACGCTAATACCAGGTGTGCTCATATTTGATCTTTGGTGCTTGGGTGATGAAGGGGCACTGCCCACAGTGCTGCGAGTCTGGAAATGTAAGCAAAATTATGAGATTTTTCCATCTCCCAAGTCTTAAATCATCACCCACCTTGCGATCTGACTCGGAGCGCAGGAGACGCTCGATCAGCGACTTGGGAAACTGGTCATCCATGATGTTCCCCGTCGAGGACGAGTGCGCCTGCTGGGCATGATGGGAGGGGGAGGGTGTGCTCGAGCTGGCCGGACTGGACAGCAGCGATGGTGAGATCAGCACTAGAGGCACGTTCCTAAAGTGCTCCGAGGGTATGCGCATCTGGAAGTTGGCATTCATCCAAAGTCAGCAGGGAAATCCAAGAACCGCTTAGTTTGAGACTCACCTTGGTGTAGCACTTGGCGCAGACTGTGCGCTGGCACAGCTTGCATTGGATGCCCCAGGGTCCAAAGAAGGAGAAGCGGGTGCGCAGGCACAGGAAGCAGACGCGACGCTTTTCAACATCCTCCTTGACGCGCACGTCCATCGGCAGGCCCTCCAGCTCCGCCTTGGTCATGACGGAACGGATGTGAACGATCTCCGCCAAAGTGACGGACAGGCGATCGTCCCCCCGTTCCATCCAGGTCTGTTTGTCCATAAAGGACTTGTTCCATGGGCCAAGCGAGGATGTTGAACTGGCCGCTGCCTCGTCTGTGGGATTTGTACGCTCCACAGGACTGCGTTTAGGCGGCTGCAAGGAATCGATGGGGGTTTAGGTAAAATTTATATTATTTTTTAAGATTTATTAATAATGGAAAATAAATTAAAATTTAAATAGAAATTTAATTATATAAAATCTTGATGCTTTGTCCCGACTCACCTCCTTATTGACGTCATCGGATTGCCGCGACTCTGGCCGCGTTGGCGGCATGGAGTGCGTCTCGTCCAGATTGCTTTGACAGCCCACGATGGTGTGGCGGCGCAGGGAGGCGCGTCTGGACTCGCACTGAGTGGCCAGGTCGTAAGCTATCAACGAGAGGGAGCAGAGGAGAGGCCAGAGCCATAAGTCAGGGTCAGGACACTAAGGATGAGCTGTGTATGTATGTACATCCATGTGCAAGTAGGAGAGAAGGGGGTAGGGCAAGGTGCGGTAGTGGTAAATGCTAAATGTTAAATGTGTCGACTGGCAGGGTCAAAATGTTTATTTTAAAAAGCAAACTGTGAGCTGTGAGATGGTTCTGACTGAGCTGACTTCGAGATGCAAGTTCGAGTGGGGAGACAATATCATGCAAGATGGCAATGCATATATTTTTTATCTTTAGCAAATATTTACATTCCAGGGCCGTGTCGTAGAACCTGTGGTACTCGTCCTCCGTGAAGGATGGCTCTTCCGGAGGCGCCTGCCTCGCTGGCTCCACTGGTTTATCGGCAGCATTTTAATTTTGTTCGTTTTTTTTTTGGTTCAAAATTAATTTGATTTTATTTTTTTAAGCGTAATTTGTTGGCATTTTGAAGTCAAAAGTTGGAAATACGTTATTACGTTTTTTTGGCAAAACGAAAATAAAGAGAAAGCTACTCGGGTGCGTAATATAAAAATAATACTAAGAGGCGAATTGCAGAAGATTTTGTTTTTATTTCTATGTTTTTGTTTAGGTTTTCGTTTATTTTTTACAAAATATATTTCGAGATTATTTGTTGTATATTTGTGTGTGTGTGCGTGTGCGTGAGTGGCTCCTCAACCAAACGCCAATTTGTTGTTAATTGTTTTCATTTTCTGCCCACACCAAACTTTCCATTTTTGTTACAACTTAGTTTTGCTTTGACTGGCGGTTTTTTTGTTCTTAGTGCATTTTTTTTTTCTAAATTAAATACAATACACTCGATTTTGCAGGGGCTTCGTTGGCGTCTTACAAAATCATAAAAGTTAATTAATCGATATAAGTTAGCATTTTGTGTTCACAGAGAAATACGATCAAATACCTTTTTTGCGAAATTAAGTTTGTGTTTGGTTTGTTTTGATTTGGTTTTTTTGTTGTTGTTGTGGAAGGGAAAGGAAAAGTAAGAAATAAATATAAAATAAATTAAAATCATAAAAACTTAAACCACATTGCAGACAGTCAGCTGTATTCATTCTAAGACAGTTTTTAAAATTTAGTTTTATAATTTTTGTAAAACTAAACTCTGGCTGTCTTAGAGCTTTTTTCAAATTTCTGTCTGCAATTAAAACCCATAAAAAATATATATTAGTGCAATGTCCATTTGCCATTTAAATTAAAGCACAAAGTAAACTGGCTCTTTCGGTCTTTAAGCGATAAAAAATATATTGTGACAGCAAAAAGTGCTTAATTAATTGGTGATTATTTTTCTGCCTTAGAGAAAGCTTTCCAAAAGATAAGTTATATATAAAACAAAAATAATAATATTAATAATAATAAAAAAATTATATATTAAAGTTATGCCTTCTGTCTTAGGCTTCATCATAATTTCCAATAATTTCTTTATATTATTTTCTTTATGATTTCTAAAAATTATTTGCAAGACTTCTCTGATTTATTTTTGTAAAAAAATAAATTAAATATCATTGGGAAAACTCAACCGAGACCAAAAGCCTACTTTAAGCCAAAGTTATTAACTAAAATATGTGCATATTTCTCAATCGAATCTTTCTCGAATTACAATCGATCCGACACCGACACCGCCTTTGTACTTTGTGCTTTGTTGCCTTAGCGCGTGCTGCCCCAGTTGTCCCAAGTGCGGGTTATAGTCAAGTCATAGAGTATAGAGGTTGCCCAATCGCCGGTTAGAATCGGATACTCACTTGTGCGTCGGGGCCGCATCAGCGACGCCGTCTCCCGAGAATCTTGTCGCGCCTGGCTGGCCACCATGTAGCCACCGATCGGATATGGCGGCATCTTGGGCTGCGAGCAGCGGTGCAGCTCGGTCAGGTGAGGATACTGATTGTGGTGGTGGGTGGCCGCTGTGGAGTGGGAGCTGCTGATGCTGGACTCATCGAAGAAGAGCTCGTCGTCCTGGAAAAGCAAGCATAATTAAAACAAATTCATAGGCTGCAGTGGGATCTAGGAAACTCACCTGAAACTTGGAAAAATCCACTTTGATGAGCCGCTGTCGGGATCGCGACAGCGTGGAGTTTGCACTTGGAAGCACTGCAAGAGAAATGCATCGGGGAAGACAATAAGTAAGAGTGGTGGGAAAAAGCGCTTTATTAGATTATCTAATGAATATCATTGGGTAATGGAGCAGCCATATGCCATCTGATTCAACCCATAAAACCGGCTTTTCCAGCCCCTTTTCTGTGCCGTGTCATTGCGCCATTAGAGGTGACATGTCGTGGTTCTTGCTTCTCCTGAAGTTTCAAGTTGTCGCCGCTTCGGTTCATTGTTTTTCCAGGGGCTACTCCACCAAAGACCGTTAAACCCAACGCACTTAATGGTTCTACTTATGAAACCGCGTCCGCCGCTTGTGCAATGCCGCCTGGGAAACTCGTATTTGCAGTGGCAGAGTTCGCTTTGCTTTTATGCAAGTCGAAGCTTTGCTCCATAATAACTGCTACGTGATCCGGCTGGCGGATGACCACCGGGGGCTACACAATATCTATCTAAGTTTAACTACTTATAACCTTTTGGCCCGGGGCGAAACACGAAAGTTTTTATCGATTTAGCTTGTCTGAAGGAAGTCGGAAAATCTAGATAGGGAAATGTATTTAAAGGGTTTTAAAATCGTTTTGAAAAACTTAAAGTAAGATAGAAATCTTTGTGTAAAAATCTTGCTTATATCTTTCATAAATATAAATTTAAAATAAATACACAAGCTTAAGCTTACTTCAAGGTTTTCCTTTAAATACTTTTAAGACAACTTAAGACTTTAAAAATCCTTGCCTTGTCATCGTTTGAAATGGATTTTTGTTCGAAATAAAAATAAAATCAAAACCTTAAACAATGCAATATGGTTACCATGCATTATTGGAACACCTTGTGTTTTGTTAATAATAATAAAAAATATTATGCTGGTAATTCTTTTAAATAAAGCATTAAGCAACCGAACAAAAAAAAGTGTCAAAACTTTGTCAAAACATTGTTAATATTGTGCCATATGGTTAGTCGTAAGTTAGAGCAATCAATCTTCTTCACAACTTGCACACACATTTTTCTGGGCTTTGTTTCTCTTCGTGGCTCTAATGACTCCGGCTTAAAGCCAAAGTCATATCTTGACGGCAATTACCGCAGCCACTGCAGTTGCCTCACCGAGTGGCTCCTTGAGCACAAAGAGCACTGCCTTTGGGGAAGTCTGCTGCCCCCTCGAAGGCCCGAAATGGCAGGGCCTCCCACTTTTGGGGGGCGGCCTGAAATCGAAACCAGGTCAAAGCGGAGCGAGCGCGCACATTCAACAATGGGAAAAGCGATATATTGTTTTTCCCTTTTACTATATACGTATATATGTTACAGCGTTCTGGGAGGCTTTTTGGGTTGACTACCTTTTGATGACTTGATGGCCTGACGAGGCTTGGGAGTTGGCGGATTATTGGCTGTTGCTCTGGGCGCCGCCCGAGGCGTAGGCTGTGGCTGAGGCTCCTCCGAATCCGTATTCTGGCAGGGATTGCTTTTTGGATTGTTACTAGAGCCGGATATGGTGCTGGCGTTGATTGCTGCTGCTGGTGCCGACGACTCGCCATCGGAGCCGCAGTAGAGAGAGGCGTCGCTGCCAATGTCCACCAGGTCGGCTTCCCGGAGGACATGATGCGACCGGAAGACAGAGGCCGCTGTGGAGCGCTTTGCTGGCCGGGCATCCATTTCCACACCGCACTTTTCCACACACACAAACTTTTAGCTCACAGCAGTTGCATTTGGGGCTATCGATCCGGTGGCTGAAGTCCGGAGAAAGGAAAACGGAAGGCAGCGGAAAAAAGGGAAGCCACCCTCGTCTCTCGATTCACAGAGGGTTGATGATAACGGTGGCCCGACTGGCCGACTTTGTCATAGTTTTAACAGTGTTTCTAGCTTGATTTTAACTTGATTTCAACTCGATTTCAACTTGTTTCTTCTTTGTTTATTCTATTTATTTAATGCCTGCCCGCTTTCGTTTTTAATTTCACTTGGCCAAGAATGGTAATGGCTAAGAAAAGCGAGGCGTCTCGAGTGAAGCTCAGTTCGGAACTGAGAGCCGAGAAATGTGGCAGCTGTCAACTCAACCTCGTTTCGCGCCTGCGCTTCAAGTCGCTCTTACCTGCTCAGGGAGAGGCGGAGAGAGAGCTTGAATGTTTTGTTTTGACATTTAACTCTATAAAAAATTGTTGTTTTCAGTTGTTGCTGTTGTTGCGTGGGTGATTTATACGTCACTCCTGAGGTGATGACGTCGTCGGCACAGTGACAAGGACGTACAATAAACACACATGCGGATGACTAAGCGCATGAAGTTCCCCCGCGAGGATATTGCAATTAAAGTTTCATGAGAGAAAGGAAAAAATTGAATAAAGTCGAGGTCACTGTAGGGGTCAAGTTACAGGATATTTCAATTTTTTGTTCCTATTTAAAAACGTTTTATAAAGCATTTTTTTTTAGTATACCTGGCCTCTAAGTATGCTTTGCTTTTCTTAATTTTACTTTTCTGAAAAAGCTTAGATCTTCGCCTGTGGGTTAGGCTACATTATTCATTTTTAAGATGAATGTATTGGGTAAATGTAAAAAGGAAAGTAAAATTATTATTACTTTAAGTTAATAACAATGTAGAGTTTAAAGAAAATGTTAAAAAAATCAAGCGATAGCAACACAGTTTATATTAAGAAAATAATTTTAATAAATTTTTGATTTCTCTTTTTTTGAAAAACAAAAATATATTTAACAAGATACATCAATTATAAACCAAAAGATAGTTTTTCCCTTTAATAAAAATAATTATTTTAATAATATTTAAACATCTACTTAAGATCTTTTTAAGAATGTAAAAGTTTAAAGATTGTTTTATTCCCTCAAAAATGGTGTCTTTTAAAGAAAACAACAATAATGTTGTGTCGGAATTTTTAACTTTTAAGAAGAACTTAATTATTTTTTAGTTTTTCTTATAAAAATAAACAGATTGGTTATTGAATTACTCAAAAGATGGAATAATTATTTCACATTAAAAGACCCAAAATAGGTATAAAATAAGTATCCAAAATTAAAATAAAACCTTATTTTCGGTTCGTGATTGTAATGTTGAAAATAATGCCAAAGTCTTAGGAAAACCAGATTCCCAGCCGGAGACGGAGATGGAGGCCCCGAAAAGACAAAAAAAAAAAAACATCCAACATCCAACAATAGCAAACATAGTCTGAGGTGAGGTTGTCGTGCCTTGGCTTTTCTTGGCTTAAATTGTTGTTGCTATCATGGACGTGTTTTTGTTGTTGTTGTCGTCGGGTTGTCGCTATCTTTGTGTGTCACAATTTTGCACGCTTCCTCCGGCAGAGTAAAAGGAGGAGGTGCGGAGGGATATGGCGGGATTGCGATTGAGGATTGGCGATTCGGGATGGTGAATGCACAGAAAAAATATAGTTAGAAATATGGAAGATTCTATCTGATTTTTTTTTTTTTTTCTAGTTAGTCTAAGATTTTTTTTAGAAAAATTGAAAAATTATTTTAACTAAGCTTGGTACCAGATTTTTTTAAAAGGAGAACTTTAAACAGTATTATTATTATTAATTAGTCTTGATAATTAGAAATGATTTTTTGAAATCGCTTAATTAATTTAAAGAAATTCCAATAAAAATAAACATATTTTCAAGGCTTGATTTTCTATGTATTTTTTTTTTCAGTGTCTGGATTGGAAAATGTTTTGCCGTTTTTGATCTATGTTGGCATGCGCGCTGCACCCGGCAAACACACACAAGCATGCCAGCAAAGAAAGAAAAGAAACAAACAAACACAATGGGGCTCCCCCGGCGACAAGTGCAGTGAAAAGTCTTGCGGCGGGCAACGAGTTTTCCTCAGCATTCTCTCTTTTTTTCTTCCTCTTTTTTCCTGCTTGGCGGCAGGAGACATCGGCTGTCTATATAAGCACACAATCACACACAGCACACACACTCGGGTGACAACAATTTATGGTCGGTTGGCGTTTAAAATTTGGAATCGATGACGACGACACACCGCCGAGCCGAAGAGGAGGACCCTAGCGATGGACACCCGCGAAAGATTAGAGGCGGCATCTATTTTTGGCAGTCACTGTGTCCCCAAGTCCATTTAACGTTTGACAATGGGCTTGGTTTTGAGTGGATTAAATGGATGAATAATATATTGTTTCTAGTCTTTAATTAATTTTTAAAATTCAAATAAATTAATTGACAGACCTCCAAGAAGTATGCTATCCTTTTTTAGATTATCAGTATTATCATTAAATATATTTAAAAAATTTCCAATATTTTTCAACTTACATCTCTGTCTCAGTGTAGGCGCTTCCGGGGGTGTGATCTGCTTGAGTTCCTTGCCCTTCCGGATGGACTCCATCAGCTGTTCGCGGGGTGAGGGTGTGCACATGCGCGGTGGTCCCAATTGCCGCTCGGAGGCCTATGGAAATTCAAATACAAATACGGAAAACAAAACACTCAAGGTTAGACAGTATTCTATTAAAAACTAACAATTTTTATTTGAAAGCAAGAAGGCAAGTCAGGGCAAATCAAATCAACGTTTAAAATTTCACACACTGCAAGCGCCAAGTGGGGATTTTGATTTTGGATTGGACTTCAAATTGAGATTCATATTGAGAATATACTTTGACTTGGAATTTGTTGTTGGTTTAGCGGGGGGTTTGGGAGCTTTACACACCTTCTTGAGCGGCGGCCGTGACCTGATGAACTCCAAGATCATGGCATGGGCATCCTTTTTGACGCGCGGCGGAATATCTCCATTCACCATCACCTTGCGCAGCTGATACTTTCTGTGAGGAGAGATTATAAATTGAAAACTATTAAAAATAATAAACTAAAAAGGGTTTTTTGCTAATTTATCAGAGTTTCCTGAAGACTACTTTATAGGGTTATCATGAAAAACTACGAATATAATGGTAATAAAAAGTGACTTTATTCTTTAATAAGTTTTATTAAAAATGTATTATATTAATAGCTTATAAATTTCTCTAGAGTGCTGGTTTTAATTTAATTAAAGCATATAACCACCGACCCCATACTCACTTGGCTCTAATGTCCCCCATGAGGATCTCGTAGGGCGTCAGCTCGAACTCGATGGGTGTGCGTTCATAGTTGCTCTTCTTCAGGCGAACGCCTCGCCGCAGTTCGTCGATCACCTGGACCCAGAAGCGCGCCTGTCGATGGAGAGAGGATTGGTTAGTCAATGGTTATAGATAGAGACAAGGAGAGATCTGGGACTAGAAGAACATGCAGCATGCTGAACCTACTTGCAATGCCCTCCACAGCTGCAACTCGTGCTTGAAGCAGGAAGAAACACAAAGATATAAAAAAACCACAAACGGGCCGATGATAAGTCAAGTGAGAGGCGCATTTCACTTTGGCAATTATTTTCATTTAATTAGCAAATAATTTAGACTCCCGCTGCGGCGGGCCAGGCCATCGCCATCGTCTGATTAATGCGAGACATGCCACTTGCCACATGACAAGTTAACTGTGCGTATGAGTAATGTGTGTTGAATGCTGCGCGCTCTGGCAGCAGGAAGACTATTTAGCACACAATGGAGCACACATTATACATTATATCCATCACATATGCCATATGTAACAGTGATCCGCAATTTCAATTTCACTTTCACTCTTTCCTGTTCCTGTCAGGCAGCCAGCCAGCCAGTCGAACCCCAATTTGGAGACACCTCATTAAACATGCAAAACGGCAAAGGGAGTATAGGGAGTCCGATTACAGCCTCAAGTTGAAGGCATCATCGATGGCAGCACACATGTGTTTTGACACAATCGTTTCATCGCCAACAAGCCGCAAATGTTGCATAGACAAGCAAAGCGCTGAAGATGCCGCGCCACGCTTCAATTACCGCAACAACATCGCTACATCGACACACCTTTGTTGTGTGGCAGCAGCAGCAGCAGCTTCCGGAAGAGCTTTTAGATGTTGTGCTACCTTAAACATATGCGTATCGTCTGGATTGGAAAATTAGCATACGAAAGCATTATCATTTTGGCAGGCAGCTAAGCGAAACACATAGACTGCATGTCTGCGGATGCGATTGCCTAACGAAGAAATAAGAAATACCTACAAGAAGCACCAGCTGATTTTCCAGAGAAAACCTTTTTCCACAGCAACCACGTTCAAGCAACGCAAAAAGTACACAAGAAATACAAGAAAAACATAGCAAACCAGCAGAATTTCCGCCATTCCAGCATAATAACCTCTTGAAGTCTCGAGTCTGTAATGTTTTACTCACAACAACCAGTTCGCTGTGTGACATTCTGAAGGCTGTTGGCTTCCAAGAAGAGACGATAAAACGCTGACTAAAGACACACTTCTGGCTCGGCAGTAGCCGAAAATAAAATAAAGAAAAGCGTCACAAGAAAACTGAAAAACCCCTCTCCACGTTAAACAATAGACAAAAGAGAAGGAAGAGAGAATGCTTATCGAAGAACTAGAAAATGATAAGACCATTTAATCAAGGCCCAACAATTGCCTGAAATTACGTTTTGCAATACCCAAAACACACACACAAAATAAACACACTTTATAAGATATACTACTGCATATATGTATGTATGTACATATTGTTCAGTCACCTGTCTGGCCAATTAATTGGCCCATTCGAGGGCTGCACCTTCTTTAATCCCTGGCTTTCAGCACATGCAAATGTATGGCCACAAAAAAATAAAGGGGGTGTGCAAAAAAATGTAAAACAAAAAATATTTATGGTCTATTTCATGGCTTGAAAAGTACAGGTCTCAGTCCCATATGAGCAAATATTATGGCATATGATGTGTCGTCTATTCCACACGCAAAGGTCTCTTATTTGTCTTTGTTGCGGTTGTTTTTCCACTATTGTACATGCAAAGACTGCCGGAGAAAAGCCGAGCCCAGCTAAAGAAAAATTGAATTCAGTTACGGTACCCAGGTTTACTTATTCAATATATATTTGTTTAAAAATTAAGCTACAATTTTCTCATAATAATAATACAATTATTACTGCAGTAAACTTTATTAAACAACGCTTTTATTTGATTTAAAAAGCTGCCGAAACAAAGAAAGAGTTGATTGAATTTAAACAATTAGCAGTTCATATAAATAAAGATATACGTGGAATTAATAACCTCTTATAAATAATTTAAACAAACAATATACCGGCTGAAATAATAAAAAGCGTATGCATTTCAATTGTGTTTTACAGAGATTATATTGCAGAATTCTCAGTTGCACTTAGAAGCTGTTCTTGTATCAAACTTTAAATGTATTTTATCATAAGCTATCAGCTTTGCAGAATAAAAACCTCTTACATTTTTAATAATTGGGAAAATTACTAGACTATAAAATGACTCAATATTAATACACTTTATTAACAAGGTAAGGCAAAACCAATTATGCAAATAAATGGCAAAACACGTCAAGAGTTTGAGGAGCCCCAACGCCTTATCAACTATTTCTGAAGCCAAATTGGCAAACTGTTCTTTGACAGTTCTGGGTTTCGATCTGATTAAAGCACAAACACACCTCGAACGGTAAAAGCCAGTGTCTAGTATACGTTTTCACGCGAGTAGTAAATATTGAAAGGCAGAAACAAAAACAAGAGCGAATTTCGGCTTGCGTGTCTGGCCAATTTGCGTGTGTGTCTCAATGAGTTTCGGAGGTTGGATGACGACCAACGTCGGGCTGATGTGCTGATGGCAAGCTCTCCTGCCTGCGAACGGCCTCGACATATTCGCCAAAGGTCAGAGCGAAAACCCACAAATATATAGATGATATATGCGCCCATTAAAATAGCGTTGAACTCATTAGGATGATGGCCGAAATGGAGGCGACCACCGCGGGCCAATTATTGAAATTAAAAGTGAATTTCATTTGGCAATGCATGAAATAGTTCACTTTTTTATACTATGTATATACTCCAACTCAAACAACTACCCAGGAAAAGCCCACCAGAAATGCTCGTGATCTGTCTGCGATAATGATTATGATGATGATGATGGCTTTTGGCCAAAAAGCGCCGCTCCAAGAGGTGCGCCAAGCAAATCGTGAGTCGCCTTAGCCACTGTTTGGCCACTCCATAGGCCATTAGTGGAGCACACACCACACACACGCAAAACACACGAGATGCTCCATTACATAACCACCTATCTCGGAAGAATGAAGGGGAGGTTCCAGCAGAAACTTACCCAGTCGTTGAAGCCCAGCTTCGCCAGTTCTTGTTGCGTGGTGGCCGACGATTCCGAGGCCTTGATCAGCTTCTCGGCACCTGCTAAACGTTAATGTTATTAATTAATTAAGCAACATTTTCTCTCATCGGCCAATCGATCACTTACCGTTGTTCAGGACCTGCTGCAGAAACACACGAAGCTCTATGGTCTCCGTCACGAGGGCTCTGCAGACGGCTTTGTAGTGATTCTCTGGCAGGGTGGCTTTGATGTGATTTCTGCAGGTCTACAAGGGAAAAGAGATAAGGGATTAAGTAAATAATAAATAGTCATAATTTCTAAGAAATTTAATTTTAAAATCGAAGTTAATATAAATTTTTAAATTATATCTCATCAAACCAAACAAATGCAAAGTTCTAACTGCGACACCATAGTTATTTAACAACTTAATTATATAAAACTTGAGTAGCTATCACTTTGACCACAGCTACTTGTTTATTCTAAAAAAATACTCGTATCTATTACATTTTTCATGCGAAAAAACCTCAAACAAATGTTTTTGTACCTTTTATTTTTTTTTTGCGGTCTCAACTTTATTTTTTATACGTACATTTTGCCTTGAGAAATTCTGGGAATACCCGCATAAGATACAAAAAATTCTTCGTACCAAAAGAGCTAATTACGTTTCTGGCCGTTGGCAATTTCCTTTCACTTCTTATGATTATCGTAAATCATATCTCGAATATATAGACCAACTCAATTTATTCCGCCAAAACGAAATCTTATCTAACCGTGGACTGCCAGTTAGCCAGGCTAAAAGCCAGAGCCAGAGAGACGCGGGGGGAAAAAATGCAAATTTATCCATATTAGCTGCAGATACTTTTCCACTTTTCGTTGGCGTGCTAGAAAAATCAGGCAAGTGGAAAAAATCAGGGGCCTGCTCACTGTTGCCTGACAGCAATGTGTCAATTCTATAAATTGGCTCATTAGAGGCGAACCTCCCATCCGCGGCTTCCCTTCTGCCGCCTCCTTGGAAACCAACTCAATCAGCAACGGTGTGAGGTTTATCACACGCCCCAATGCCAAATCGGGATTGGGATCAGGTTGGGGTTCGGGATCGGGGATCCTCTGATCTTCAAGAGGAACATTGCTTTTGGTGGCTGCCGGGAAATGCGGAAAATTCCTAACGCGCAGTTGACTGTGAAATCAAGTGCAGCAGCGGTGGTGAGGCGGATTCAGATTTCTGATTTACAGATCTGCTGCTGATTTCCTACGATTACGAAAGCGTTTGGTTTTATGGTTATTTCGGTTATTTAATACCATCGCGGCGGCCAGTGCAATCGAGCCCGGCATCGAATCGAAATTGTTTTCCAGTCGGTCGATCCGTGGCTCGACCGGGCATCGCAATCTAAACAGAACCCGGGGACTGGATGGCTTGTTTGCGGTTAGTCGCGCGATACAGATACCCGAGTGCGATGCGAGTGCGAGTATCTGCCAGATACTTTTATTTCTGCCCGCTTTGGTTAACTGTAACGTGCGCCAAACTAGTTTTTTTCCCACCAATGAATATCGAAATGTATCTACGGAGAGTCAAGTGCACAGAAAACAATGGTAAGATGGTGATTTTTCATTTTTAATTTCGCTTAAAGTTTATGTTTTATCAGCGGATGTCTTGAAATCTCTTCCTGTGGCGGAATTTAAGCTAAATTTTTACATTCATGGATGAAAATCTATATATATCCGCGGGGATTTAAATAATTATTAAATTTCTTATCTATTTCTCTTTCTTTTCCTAGGATTTTAATTTTCAATAGATTTCAACTTTAAATAATAGCATTATTAGAGTGTATTTATTTATTTATATATGCCAGATCTGCTGGCAAATGGAGCGCCTTGGAGCCTGGTCAAAAGGTCAGATCTCGGCGCACCCCCCACAAAAAAATAAATAAAAATAAATCCACGTTTGAGTCTGACTCACTTCACCCGATCGCAGTTCGAATTTGCATTGGTTTGGTTTGGTTTCGGTGTTATTTTGGCACATCATGACACGACTCGATTGCAAATGTCAGATACGATCGGTGCGAACTGGAGGAGACCTACCTCGATAATGTGCTCTAGTTCTTTGGTGTCGTTGCGCTCCTCCTCGGAATCGTCGTCCCAGCGCTTGTCGCCCTCGTCGATGCCCTCGTCAATGCAATCATCGTCGGTCTCTGCAATTGAATCCAAAGTTTCTTAATCGAGTTTGTAAATAAAAAAAAAGGAAAAGCGAATTTCAGTGATCCCTCGGAATCTTTTCATGGCTTTTTATATATTTTTTTGTACTATAATTTATCAAAAGTCTACGTGAATCATGTCAGGCGCTCCAAACTTAACCTTCATCTTGTTTTCGCTTGTGGTTGGGTGATAAAATGGGGTTTCGTTTGGGGGAAGTCTGTACCCAAGCTTGATAGAAGGGTGAGCTAAGATTTTATAGAGGGGGAACTTATTTCAAGTCCCCTTAAAGCTTAAGTGACTCAATTTCAGTTCTAAAATATGAGTCAATAATATATAAGAGAGAGCTTAGAATAATTACACCACACTTTGAAAATCGAGTAAAAGGTGATTCTTCTTTATGAGCAGGGGAAGTATTTATTTTAAGCTGGACTTTTATTCTTATAATTAATTTTCTACTTAAATCCTTATACTCACCATCTGCCGTCATAAAGTTAAATAGATTCTCCAGCTCCTGTGACATTTGGCATTCTTCGTCCTCCGGCAGATTGTAATCCAAAGCGGTGTAAACGATTTCCGCCAGTTCGCTGATAATCTGCAACAATAAAAAATGCACAAAATATAATATAAATATAATATTCAAGAGATGTAAAAATAAAACTATAAAAATGCAATTGAAGTAAGAGTCCTAGAGCGAAGGGGGACCAAAGGTTAAGGCCGGCGCTTAAGTCATAATAAAAATTTGCAGCTTGTAATGCAGTTAACCCCCTGAAGTAATGGAGGACAGCCTGGTCGACAAGCTCTGTTCGTTCAGGCAGTTCATTAAACTGACACTCTAATTGGAGTTTGAAGTTGACGGGGAGCTTCGTAGAAAAGCAGCTACAAATGCACACACAACTATGTATGTATCTGAGAGATCTGGGAAGTTGTAGAGTTCAGGTGCAACAACAGAAACACGAGAGACAACAGGCAGCGACAACTTCAAACACCCAAGTGCAGTGTCAGCTGTTGTTTCACTTTCACTTTGGCGTTGGCGAAAAAACACTTGCCGAAAAAGCGACGACAAGGTGTTAAAACATCAAAGCCGAAGAAGCAGCAGCCAACAGGTTAAATAATAATTCGCAGCCGGCTGCCATCCGTTGCTTTATTTTTAGCCTCAGCCACTGAACCCGAACTCTCGGAGCCGCCTTTTGATCGAAATCGAAGTCCAAATCCCCACGTGGGTTGATGTCGCCCCCGCAGACACACTATATAGTTTCTATATATCTCAGTGACTCGCTGCTGCTGCCTCCGGTTCACATGGATTTGTTTTTATGCTGGAAATTAAATGATAAAACATTGTGACAGCTGTGCAGTGGTGCCGAGTGGCATTTCCACCAGGGGCTTTTAACTGAAGACTGAAGACTGGAGACCGAAGACTGCAGACTGAAGAGGTTGACAACAAATGTCAGTTAAATGCTTCCAGCGTTTTTGCTTGGGCCCTTACATCATTTGCCGAAGAATTGCAGCTGCAATGCTGTGTTGCAGTGGCAACTTGCAATCGCTGTTGCCGCAGTTGCAGGCGTTGAAGGTTGAGAGACATAATTAATGGGAAAATTATGGAAGAGGTGGATGTCAAGTGTGGCCAAGTGGGAGATGGAAATACACTATATATGCTGGCAAATGAGAACCTTACTCTGGAGATACTGTAATTTTAAGATTTTATGTAATCCATATTTAAAAATAATAATTTTTTAAGTTAAGGCTATTCAAGAACCTGATTTACTGCAGTTTATAGATTTAATTAACGATATTTTCTACTCAGATCTATGATAGGATTAAAGTAACTATGTTAGGCTTTATGGAATGTATTTAAGAATTTATTAGCAGCAAGTTTACTTTGACTTTGGCTTATACCAGAGGATTGGGGTCATTGAGATCAAGTTATTGTATGATTATTAGAAGCTTTTGAAATAAAGATCTACTTGGTATTTTTATATATTTATTATTAATATGAAAATACGTAATTTTTTAGCAAATGAAAGATTAAAAACCACAAACGCAGTTCTTTAAAAACGAAAAGATCGTTAAATTTTAAAGCAGCTTAAATATTTTCCCTTTGTAACATGTTGATTCCAGTTGTTAAACTTTAATGGTGTAATTGAATTTCAAAGACGTATTTTTATAGCTTTTTAATCCATTTCAACATTTGTGAAATGCCATAAAATGTTTTTAAAAACTTCAAAATAACCTGTAAAAGAATGGCTTTTATATACAAAATATTTTTTTAGAGTAATGTTGCTAATTTTTTCTTTGCGGAAATAATAAAAATCTTCCTCATTAAGCTTCAAAGAAAATCTTCCACCTAAGTATAAGTATACCTCACACCCAGGAGCATAATTACAGAGCATATAGGTGGAAATCAGGCGATTTCTAAGCAGGAACCCTCATCATTACCCTCACATCTAGTCCCATCTTGTGAATTTTCCCATGCAATTAGCTAAGGGAACAGAACTGGGAACAAAAAGGGAGAGATATTACTACCTCTTTCGATTCGGAATGTGCATTGTGGACTAAGGCTGAGTGTAATATGCCAAAGGGGAACCACCTTCGTAGCTATATATATTTTGCTTCTTTTTTTTTGCCTCTACTTTGCATATCCAGCAGAAGCAAATGAGACTGTATTTGTCGAGGGTGCGCCTGTTCCCAATCCGCCAATTCTCACCGAAAAGAAACTACTCCCCGTGGCCTGAACTCGCTAATATCAAAGTTGAAACTACGGACATGCAATGCGGCAATTATAAGACAGTTGCCAAAGTTCCATTTCTGTTTTTTGGCCAACAAAGGGTCCCCATCCGCCCCCCCCCCACCGAACTTGTCAATCTTGTCATTTTAACCTTTCGCCTGACCTGGGATTACTGGTTGCTGGTTCTCATCGGCTACCGCCTTTGTTTTTTCCACCTTTTTTTTGGGGGCAGTTGGGAAATTATTTTATAGCCAAGGTGGTGAATTTAATCGAGCCACCAGAGGATTGTCCGCTGAGGTGTGAATATTTCAATGAACCTTGGACAGGCGCTGCCGCTAAGGTGTGTCCATTCAAGTGCAAGGAACTCCAGCATGTTTTGTATCAAAATTAATTAGACCAATAAATAACAGCTTAGAGGGAAATCAGTAACCAAAAATTAGTATCCTTTAACCTATACTTTAAGAAATTTATCTTGGCATTAAAAATGCTAATGAAATTGCCTTTGTTTCCTATTAGTTTTCCTGCTTTTACCATAAATATATTATTTCTAGAAGCCTCCTTTATGAGTGCCCATTGTCCCATGAGCATCTGTGGGGAATCATAAACTTTTTGTCTTTCTCCGCAGTCGTCTCCAGGTTGGCGATCACTGCGATCTCCTACTGTTCCTGCCCACTTGACTTGGCCATTTGCCCAGTCGCTGCCTTGACTTCTTCTTTATTTTTTCTGTCGCTATCAGGATTCACATTTTATGCAATTGTTTCCATAGAAAGAATGCCGTGTATAAATACGTATAAAAGGTACAACACATATATATGGGCGAACAGCCGGCTTACAAGTAGCTCTCTCGACTTGGTCACTTCTCCTGGCTATCTGGTCAGTCGTGATCAATGTTGGCAGCAGCAGCAGCAGCAACAGCAACTGCAACATCGCGGCACAAAAAATGCGACGCCAATGTAAAGCAGCAGAAAACGCTCGGAACTCTTTTTCTAGCCAGGGGGAGACGAGGGGCTCCGAACAACGTTGACAAGGCGACGCTGGCGACAACGATTAAAATCTCTGGGGACCAGCAAACAAAAACGAAATAAACAAAAAAAAAATAAACAAACAAAAACTAGAAGAGGCAAAGAAAAAAGCACAAGACCAGATACAATGAGAACTGGAAATATTTTTGTAAATTACAATGCAATTTTATGCCACACAAAAGGTTCGGTCGGATCGGATCGGTTTTTGCTTCTTGTTCCTATTTTTGTTTGCTCGGTTTGGTCAACCGTTGGGCCCATTAAGCACTTTACATTCAATGTGGCGAGATCAAAGTGGCTGAAATTTATGGCCGCAGATACGGAGATACTCGTACACGGGCTGTGCTGGCCTGTCCAAGTCCAAAACCTGGCCCACAGGCCAGTGGGTTGAAGGAAACCACATTTGCCGGCCGGAGAGCAGGTTATACAATTTTAGATTTTCCAGTTTCTTTTCGCCAGGTATCCATAGACCCGACGAGAGGTGGCTCAGGTGGCAGACGGGGGCCAGGGGGCTGACGTGATAAAGGAGATGGCAGGGGACGCCAATGAGTATGCATGTTTGACCCAAATTCAAGACAAGAGTCGAACGACTGAGAGAATTATGAATATTATGAGAAGTGCACCTTGGAAAATAATTTATAAAATATTTACAAAATAAATAATGGATATTATTTAGTAGAGATAAAAAAGTTTAAAGTTAAAGCTGTGTTTAAGAGTGTATTGTTCTTATTTCATGAAATATATATTTAATTAATACAATTATTATACAAATATCTAAACGCTTGTTAGAATTTTGATTTGGGTAATTTGTGTTTTTAACTGAAGTTTTTGAATTTTTTAGAATTATGTCTGTGTTTAAGTGACTCTCATCTATTTAAATTTTGTTTTAAAATTTAATTAAGAATTTAGATATTAGTACGTTTTATTTTGAGAAACATTTGACACAAATTCAATCGGTTTTTAAATATATTAATAATTTTATAATTCACACACTAAGCCTAGTTAATTTTCCCTCAGTGTAACCCCTATGTCATCTAATAATTACGTTCTCAGCTTATCAGGGAAGGTGTCGTCCCACCACTTAAAAAACGCTGTGAAAGTGAATGGGAATGAGAGAATCTGAATGCGAATGCTTGCGTGAATATGAGCGTAGATACAAAGTGCGAACGAGTGCGACGGTTGGGTAGTATTTGTGGCTGTCTTGAGATAATATTTGCACATTTTGCCAAGAGGCCGCCTGCAATTAGCCCGAGACATGATTATCGGAAAGGTGGTGCTTCCACCGTCCTCTCACCTGTCACCTTTTCCCCACATTCACCTCACACCCCCGCTGGTGTATTTTTTATGTTTTGCTGCTTTCGTCGTTTTCTTGTCATTTGTTGCCTGCGCCTCGACGTTTGCCTCGGAAACTTTTGTTTGTTTCGGCACAGACGTGCGAACTGGGTTAATTTTCTATACCTATATAGATATATATATATAATACGGGTTTGTATGTGCCTATGTACTATCTGCCGGCGCTACAATTATTGTTTATGCCTTGTATTTGGTGTTCATGTAGAAAACGGCAATTCACACGATTCGCAACGCTCTTGCCAAAGAAGCAACAAGCTCAAATTGTGAATAGTAATAATTTCCCATTATTTTCTTTCTCTGTTGATACCATAAATAAATATATATATACGAATGAATGGACAAAAGAGGCCAATCTGCGATCTGTTCAGAACTGATAAGACAATTATAATGTTGGGAATGTGGAACGCAATGAGTGTTACCAGAAACCCCCTCCAAAAACTCTTATAATATATATGACTCATAATGAAAATGGATAATAATCAAGCAATCAAGCATAAATAATTGGTTTTGAATAAATATAAGTTTTCCCAACTAATTTTTGTAACTTCAAAATGGTTCTTATATTTTTTTTTAAGTGAGCTTAGACTCTCTAAGCCCTCCTGAATGTTCTCATGAAACCCTGGGAACTTATTTTGCCAATTGCCAGTTTACCCAACCCATCCATCAATATCAAATGCCTCGATCAAAACGCTTAATGCAGTTCCGATAGGTTCTTGAGCTCCGGGATCGGACGAGGCCACCTGGAAAAGCCCCTCTCTAGCACTTAGCACACACACAAACACACATAAAGACAGGCTTAGAAGGAGAGATCGAAGATTGCGATCAAAGCCCTCCAGCAATCACTGAGCATCGGGCATCAATATCAAACTCAAGACTCCCAGCTCCAGCTCCAGCTCAAGCTCAAGATCGAGGCGTCAAAAAACACGGAGACCCACAGACAACAACGCATCGATAATAATCGATAAACGAGTTTTCGGTTACTGGAGAGTACTGGTGTCCAAGCGTAATCCCTAACAGCATTATAACGGAACCCGAAACAAAACGCTAATTGTACACGCCTCTAGAACATGACTCAAATCAAAGAAATTGCCACGGGGCCACTGGCTATATATCAATATTTGGGCATCTGCAGAGGTGGCGACCATCGCAAAGGGGTCCAAACAGAACCGAACATTGGCCTGATGATCGCGACGATGAGATAGCACAAAACGCTGGCGTTTAATTGGGTAATTGGCTCAAGTACCGTACGTATTACCACCGGCGGACCAGCACCAGAAATTGAAATACTCGCACATGACTGCAGAAAAGAACAGAACTCAACTCAACTCAAGACAACTAAACTGAAATGGCCCCTCGAAATCAAAAGACCGCGAAAAAGAACACATTGAGAAAAAATTAGAAACCAAATTGGGGTTTAATCGGACAGATATAGTCTTTAAAGAGCATACTTCAACAATAAAGTCAATAAAATAATATCTTACTATACTATCAATATTAACAATTCCTTGCTATGTTATATATATTTTTTCTAATTGAATTATTTTTTTTTATTTCTCTGCATCATCCTCTACAACTCTTATGCCACAAAATTGCAAGTGTGTAAGCCAACCGCTTATGAATCAAAGCTGGCCAGGAGAGGAGGAGGAGGAGGAGAAGTCGGGACTGGCAAATAGAATAGAATGGCTGAAGAGCTGGTGGCGGGACCAACTCGTGACTGGCAACCAGTTGCCAGCGGTTTCCCATGACGGGCTCCAAACTGGACGCCAGCAGTAACTCCTTTTCTATGTGCAGGCAGGTCCCAAAAAAAAAAAATAGATATACTATATATATATATAGATGCTGCAAGTATATATCCGTGTATATATGTAGGTAGAAAAAGTAACTGTTACTCTCCCAAGTGAGCCAGCAACTTGTTTGGCGTCTTCTTTCCATTTTGCTCAAAATACGCTACGCTGGAGGAGATCAGGACTATTAGAGCTGGCGACCTGCAGATACTCAGTATTCGCAAAGATAAAATTATCACGAAATAGTAAATTACTAAATGAAATTAATAATACCTAAGATCTAGGAGTTTCTACTCAGAAAAATTTTAGAAGGTATTTCTATAAAATTTTATTTAAATTATTTTGTGAACCCATTCTACCTCCCAAAATAGAAAAAGGGTATCAGACAAAGACTGGTACTGGTTCGCCTTTGGGTTGTTGTTTGGGGGTCTTAAAGTGGCGAAGCAATTGAACAAGTAAGTGAGTGTCTTGGCCGTGTGAGACCTCGACTGCAGCTCGTTTTTGGAGGCTGCTGGGCCAGCCCATTGAAGTGATGTTTTAATGAGTCCTTTATCACGTCTATGTGCTATGGACTGGCAGGCCGGGAAATGGGCTTGAATGGGCCGGGCTCTGGGCTGGACCTGGGGCAGAAAGAGCCACGAATTATGGCTTCATTGTGGACTAGCCAGGAGGCAAGAGATTCCCACAGACTTCAGGCCGACCGAAGTGCTAGTGCAAGTCGTTTGCATTTATTCTAATTTCGAGTGCGGTCGCACTTGAGTTCTGAGGATCTTTACATGGATTTTTCGGTTCTCGAATTTTCCATTGTTTGCCTAACGGTCATTTTTTATGGGCAGTGCGTCAAATATTGACGTGCATTCAATTCAAATATTTAATGTTTGCTTAGGCGCCCAAAAAGTTTTCCTCGAACGCCGCACACAGCGATTTAAAGTGAAGGAAATGCACTGGGAAATAGAAATAATATTTCTTAATTTTTATAAAATAAAAGAGAATAGAAAATTTGGTAATTCTACATTAACTAAACTTGAAATACTTCTCAGCCGTGAAATTTGATTTCAAAACTAAAAGAAATCCTCATTTAAATAATTGTTCTTGATTTCCCTGGCTAATTTCTTTCGCTCAGTGTAATTATGCTGGTGAATTGGGTAAAAGCACGGCGGTGCATGCAATTACAGAGGCTCGAACATACAATTGCTCCAGAGAATCAGCACCAAGAGCTAGCCAGCCAAGGGGCAATCCACGTAGCTCCAGCTCCAGCCAGCCATGAAGTTTGCCTCTTGACTGCCTCTCAAGCCTTTCCCCATATATCCCATTCCCAATCCCATTTCCACTCCCTTTTCAACGATCCCCCATCATCTTCCAGCCATCCATCCGCAGGCCCGAGAACGTTTAGTTGATCGACACTTTTATGTTGACGTCGTGCGCGCGTTGTCATCGTCATCATCGTGGTCATCATGCCCCCAACCCCAACCCATCCTCGACAACATCGTCGTCGTCTGCTCCTTGGCAGTTCTGGTGCTGTGCCTGCCATCCATTGATTGATTCCCTAGAACAATGGGCCACGGTGGAGCTTCACTAAGACAGGCACAGTGGTTTATTGTTAGGATAAACAATTTAATGAATATTACCTTATTTAAAACAAGATTTATGTAGCTAAAATATTTTTAAAATTTTGTTGTATACCTAAAATGATTGTAATATAAATGTTTGGCCCATGAAAATAAGTTTAAATATTTTTACAACTCCCTGGTCCAACTGTGCCATGTTTGGCCTATTATAAATGCGTAGCCATGGCAGCGAGTCTGTTCCAGAGTCGGATGAACCTGAGCCATAAGACAGAGAGAACCAGGCGAAGCATAAAACAAACGGCGAGGCGAGGCACTCAACCAAGTCGCACATCCAGAGGCGACTCATTGTTTTTGGAGCTACAAAAGTTTGCAAGTGGCAGCAGCAGCAGCAGCAGCAACAGTTGTTGCTGCTACTGGAGCATAAGGTATTGTACTCCGGGACGAGGTGAACCCATAAAAGTACGGGCGGGCCAGTTAAATGGAACAGGTAGGCCAGCTGTTCACGCTCTAAAAAAGCAATGACTTATTTCGCCTTTTTTTTAAAGAATGCAATATAATATAACAGAGTTTTTGAAGACGAAAAAGAAGGGAACTCGAGCTGGATTTCATGCAAAACATTTACTGTAAATAATTGGATATCTGAGTTGATATTTGCCCGGGTAAATAATAAATAACAGCTATTGTTTGCATTGGTTAATTGCTCATCGCAAAACTCTGACTTCACTGATGAAATATTCCATATTAAATATTCCAGACTTTGCTGCCTCATTTTCCGGCCAATTTACATTTATTTTCAAGTCTGCCACAAACTCCACAATTACCTTATAGTGGCCTACAGTGTGTCACCCGATATCTAAATAAATTTAGGCCACGGCTTCTCCTCGCATCGCAGTTATCTATTTTTTCAGATATGAAAAGTCTTTGCACGAGACCTCTCGAGACCCTGACAACTAAAAGGGTTTTGTTTTGTGACGAAATATTGTTTGCCGAGTGTAAAGCAAAGAGGCTTTAGAAGAGAAGACATTTATGGAGATTAAAAAAGATACAGCCCAGAGATACTAATCTAAGTTGCGGTTTAAAACTGGATATTATAAAAAATTACACAACGATGCCGCAATTAAAGGGAACTTAATTATTTGATTTTTAATTGGTAACTAGGGTGAGCCTTGGGTCATATAAAAGTATTAACTATAACTAGTTTTAATTGTATGATGTTGGAGTAATACTTCTAATTACAATTACAGAAGGCATAATTAAATCAATTAAATTCCATTACAAAAATATAATTTAAGAATTAGTACGGAATTAATTAAGTTTGGTTTAATTTACCATACATTTTAGAAAGGAAGGTGTTATAAAAACTATGCTGGATCAGTTAGCCATGGAAATTCATAGTCAAAGAAGGTTCCTCTATAATTTGACATTGATTTTTACCTTCTTTGTATGGCTTTATCCCTAAACCTTTTTCAGCCATCATTAACTTCTTTCCATTTTCGCTGACAGACCCGATCCAGCTTAATTATGCCCTGCCCTATTTCGAGTATTTTGCAATTCGCCCGTATAACCCAATTAAAGGAAATTAGAGAGCCACAACAACAAATAAAAACAACAAAAATAGTAAATAAACGAAGCCGTCAAGAGAAGTAATCCTATTTGGCGGACCCCAGAGACATGCCTCGGCGGCTGTCAAAAAATCCAGCGATTCCGCACCCAAATATCATATCGGAAACCCATAAACCAATTACATTTCTGCCTGCATTGTAAGTTTGGTTTCGACTCTACGAAATGCTATTTATGGCAATGCAAGCGCAACAAATGGAGCTAGGGCCAAGCCCTTATTTAAAATCGATGAGGAGGGGACTTTTGAAGGTTTTTGTATTTGGTTATTTTCCAGTTTTTCCACACGCAGTGGAGTGTGGCGAAGCGCATCACAAATTGACTCACTATCGGGGCATATAGATTACAAATTTCTGAGCGACCTTAGTGGGCTGACTAAACCGCAGAAAAATTCGCCACAGACTTCCTAGTCCGCATCCCCGAAAGGCAGACAGCCTGTCATCCAGTCAGTTAGTCAGTCAGTTAGTCAGTCAGTTAGTTAGTTAGTTTGAGATCACGAGCCACGAGTCCGGAAAAGCGATGAAGTCTTCTGCGGTTAGTGGGCTGCTGCCGCTGCTGCCAGCTGTAATTTGTATCCATAAACATATATATGCTTCTCTCCATCCAGCCATCCAGCATATGATCATCGATTTTTGCATTTTGCATAATATACCAATGATGATGTCTGCTTTTGTCATATGATATAGGCGCCATGGGTTCCGCATCGCTCTTGGCTCCTTTGGGCAATTGCATAAGCCCAGCTACAATATGGGCTCTGGGAAAGACGACTGCGGACCCAAGTCGGGCCCCAAAACACAAAGGTCAAACATGTTTAAAGTGCAGTTTCGAGCGGAAAATGTCACTGCACGCGCTGTCACTCTTAACTCTCAAGTCTTTGGTCTCTCGGCAATTGTTTTTTCCACTCAATTTCAATTGTTGTCCGCGGTTCGACGGGGAGGTGGCAGGTTTCGGGGGTTCCATTTTAAACAAACAAATGAACATTTTTGCGCATTGCAGTCGCACTTTTGACGCCCAGTTGTTTTTTCGAGGGGGAGGACTGACCTTACCAGCGAAAATCTACCCCTTGGGTAATGTTTGCAATTGTTGTATAATAATGTCCAATTTCAGCTCGTTTCGGTGGGCGATGGGCTCTGTGATTTAGTGGATCGCAATTGGGGGGCCCGCCGAGTTAATTGGTAAATATTTACAAATGACATTTTGAAAATACTTCCTAAATTGGGTGAGCGTTTAAATACTGATCGTTATTATCTTTTATGTAGAGTGCAACTATTTTAAGCTTAAATAATAGTACATCTCTGTATAATTTAGTTTTAGTTTCTATTTCCTAGAAGCATGGAAATATACTTCAGTGACCTCTTCTTGTTAATATTTCCCACCATCACCTCTACCCATTCATATTTACCAAAGAATGTATGCTATGCAACTTTAATAAGGCCCTCCATGACCGTAAATTATAAGAATATTAAGGTAACCCCAGTGCGGCAATAAGAATGCATTCAAAATTTCTCATGAACCGATGGAGACAATGGAATTGCCTTGTGCGCTCTGCGATGGGGAGAATATCTAAAGGAGCGACCTCCATCGAGCGGTGAAACATGCATATTTCTCACACACAACAGGCACACACACACACACCCATTACAGCAACAGTGCTTAATTGAAAACGGCATCTAGCTGGGGAAGTAACACCAACGACTTGCATCTCAGACGAGGCAAACTAAAAGATACATTAAAAAATTTTCAGGCGTGGAGAAACTTGGCGCTTCCATGTTACGATCTTCTTGGGCCTAAATGCAGTGTGCCCTCTAGTGGTTAATGCACTGAAAGAAATATTTGTGATATCTGTAAAGCAACCATAAAGTAAAATAACTTGCATTTAAGGTCTAAGAATCATTTATGCTTTGTTTTAAAAGAATTTATAGTCTTATATATCAAGCAAAGAACCCATTGTTTTATGATCATATTTGATACATATAAAATATTTGGGTAATCCACTTTTTTTTCTGTGTTATGTAGGTGCAGTTGTTCGTTGTTTTAATTACCTTGCCAGCGACTCATGCCTGCCCCCAAACAGGGTTACTAACGATCATCTTGTGAATTCTCCGCCGATGCGCCTGCGCATTTCCTTAGCTGCTTTGTTGAGCTCTAAAGTTTTTCAGTTTTCCAGTCTTTTTCTGTCAGCTGGGAACCGAACCCAGCGAGGCGAAAGAAACCCTAAAGTGCATTCTTCGTGGGCTTTTTGGGGGAAACACTTTCGTATGTGTTGAACATCTGCTGAAATTGCCATAAAATCGCAGATGCTTTGCTGTTGGGCCGCCAACACTTTCACACATTATGCTAGGGAGCTGCTTGTCTCACTTGTTGTAGCTCATTTTGTTTTATGGCCTGTTCAATTTGATGTCAGCCCGAGGCTGTCGAGATAGGTGTGCTTGGGAGGAATTTTCCTGTGCTGATTGAAAAGACGAGAGGAGTTTTTTGGAGAAGAGAAACGTTGGACTCAGTATTACCAATAATTTGGCACATTATCAAAACCACTCTAAAGACTAAACGAAAAATATTGGTAACTTTTAATGGTGGTAAAAGCCAATAAAAAATATTTTATAACTACTGAAAAATAGCCTCAAATAATTGCCTTTCTTTTTCATTAATTTCACATTTCACAAGCCTATAAAAAAAAGCAAAACCATTTGATGGGAACATTACCAAGTCCACGTTGAGAGCTTGATTGAGAGCTAAACTTAAATTGGCGCAATGCAATTAAAGTCTGATGCGACGACACTCAAAGAGTTTAACGACTCCGATATTTATCCGTTCTCGTTTCAACTCTTCCGCTTCTTGATCGCCGCCTCTCCCACGGGGGTAAGAACCCATTTCTTTTATCATAAATCATTAAAGCTTAATTAAACTCCGAGCCGGAACCGTAACAAGACAGAAACATGACCACGGACACTGGGGTCGTAATGAACTCATTTGAGTGAGCTTTACGGGCCATAATTCTAATCTGTAATCTGTGGGCACTTAAGAGTCACCAACTGACGGCTGCTTAAGTATCGAGACACGTGAAAGATTTCCGAACGCTTTACGAGCCACAAAGGCCAGGTATTACGCTCTAAAAAAAGTGGGGAAATGCTCAAAACCTATCTATACACACAGAAAAAACACTTATAATATAGGATTAGGAGAGGTCCAGAGGTGTTTTAAATGGCTTTTGAGAGATACTTAAATTTGAAAATTAAATTAAAAATATAATTCAATTTCCTTTGGGAGAAGAAGATTCTAATACAAAATAGTTTACATTTTATAATAATATTTCATGTTTAGTTTTCTTTCAAAAACTCACCTTTCTATGCGAAACCACAAGCGGCGTGTGATGATTATGATGATGATGATTGTTGTTGTCGAAGGCTGTTGAATAAACAAAACAGAGATAACAATTAGAGATCGTATATTAATAAAAGTGTGTAAATAAAATAAATTCGGTTACAGTTAGCGGGAAATCATTGGAGCAGCCATAAACGAGTCAATTGCAATTAAGCAGAAAGCCAAACAACAGCAGAAATTGTTCACCTTTCCAATTGCATTTTAAAATATGCAAACATTTCTCGACTACCCTCCGGAGCTCTCTATTTTCTTGGCTCTGCAACTTCCGCACTTGATGGCCAAACCCAAAGTCTGGCTGGAAAAAAGAGCAGAAAAAAAACACACAGCAGAAATTGTAACAGAAATAACAAACAGCAAAACTTGGAAACGGGTTCAGCAATCATAAACTTGTTGTGCAGACGGACCGATGAAGTAAGGGGTGAGCAGGTGACAGCGCGGGGGGGCGGTCCGTCCGCACATGACCAACAACTGTTCAGCGGAAAATTGTCAATGAATAACTCGAGCAATTGTATTATAACTTATATCTCTATAACCGACCCAACACTGGCACAGCCTGGAGTATCCATAACGCGCTTGGCATTTTGTTAAACAATTAAATGCAATTTTCAACTAAATAAAAAAATAGTTGACTCAGCCGCTGGCACCGTCAAGGTGCCCGGTTTGGTTTCGGTTTGCTTTTCAGTTTTTGATTTGCTGACCGGCCGGCTTTTGATTACAAACTGCGACAAATGGCGCGGAGAGAAGGGGCTGGAGGGGGGCTGCTGGCATATCATGGCCCAGCAATTCCACTTTGCGATTTATTAAGCGTGACTGACTGACTGACCGACCGGTTGGTACACCCAAAATTTGCACCAACTTTAAATACAACCAATAAATACCTCAGGATGGAGAGTTTTTTATTGCAATCAACTTGATTTGGCTGCAGATAACAACACAAAATATGCTAATGTTGATTGGGGTTTTATTTAAGTTACTTTAAATAGGATCAAAGTATTTACTTTCCTAAAAAAAATATATAGTTAGTATACGAAATTAATCCCAAATTTTAAAACTGTAATCAAACTACTAAAACCTAACTTAATCAAGCCTGCAGAATTTAGTTACCTGAACAGGCTGTTACCTTAAGTCACAAGTCTTTCGTTCAAAGCACTATAAATTCTCTAGTAAAGACGTACATAAGTGTTGGATAATAATTATCTATTTATTCATCTTGTACATAAACCCAACTATATATATTTTTTTGCTTCTCCACTATTTTAATTAACGCTACCTCACCTGTTCTTTTTCTACCCGCAAAAAGGCAAAAAAGTTATACAATTCCTCAGCAAGGTGAATCATACCGCCACACATCCCATGAATTACGGTCCGGCCATTGTGTTGGTTCCGCATTAAACTCTTGACCTAACCACAGGTTAGTGGAGTTTGCGGGTCAGGCAACCAGAACACAGTTTTTTTTTTCGGAAATAAACCGAAAAAATAGTACAAAAAGAGTCAAAAAGGCAGAGCTCACATAAAAATATGAGATGAGCTTTGAATACCCAGCATGATATCATTATGATGTGGCTGGGATGTCCATCACTTTCGCAGGAAATGAGGCAAGCAGGCAGCTTTTCGGGGAAGAAAGGAGAGTGCTAAGAGGGGTTTTTTAGGCCCGAAGACATGCCGCGACTCAATAATTAAATAATAAATTTCATGCTCCAAGGCAGGCAGGCAGGCGGTTCCAGTTAATAAATAATTGACATTTAGCAAAGAATTTCAAATGAATGGCAGAAGGCTGCTGCTTCCTTTGCCGTCTTCAAATGCTGTCGAAAATTTGCGCAAATTTGGGTTTTATTAATGCTTGATTTATGGGACAGCCGTAACGCTTTTTTCTGCTCTCTGGGGTCTGGGAATATGTGCAACTGATTGATAGCTATTGAATAAGTTGGCGAACGTTACAATTTAAAATTCACAGAGGATCCGAGAGTGACTTAAGCCGGCAGCTGTGAATAATTAGGGTTTAAAGCTGCTGAAATTTATTTGCCATATGTTGGGATTAATGATTTCGAAAAGCGATCACAGGTCACCCACTAATCTGGGGTGATTAACAATGCTAAGTGGGTGTATTTAGAGGGATTATGCTCAGGGAAAAGGTCACAGAATTTAAAGCAGGCAAAGATAAGACAGTTTGGTTGTTAATAATCAAAGAACAAATTAAATTGAGTATTAAATACATAAGTTTGTTGGTCATAAATAATTTCATCATTTTTGCAATAAGTTCATTAACTTTTAGTCCAATGCCCTCTTTGTTTAAACAGGAAAATAAGTAAAGCTCCCAATAATTGTATTTCCACATTAAGATTCCCGCTAAAATGTGTCCAATTCCGTTTATTTTGTCGCGCCTCACATGTTTCTGTCTGAACAATCAATAAACCAAAGAGAATAAAATCGCTTTGCTTTATCAGAGAATGAATCACCGTGCGTCAAGTTTTGAGTCGCTTAATTGGTGATCCGACATTCAGGCCCGACCCGTACCCAAAGAGAATGGGATTCTACTTTCCTATATATACGATTGCCGTGCACTTTGCTCGCAGTGAAAACAGAAATTAACGAACCCATTTCGATAAGATTAGATTGCGAGGCGGCGTGGACAGTTCAATTCAGCAAAGGCGATTTTCAGCGAAGGAAATTGCATTTCCGATCGGGGAATTGCGAAAAGAAAAGGAGGCTCCCCGAGCACAGGGTCAAACAATGGACTTTCCTCTCATCGAATCCAATTAATAATAATAAAGCTGAAGCCAAAGCCAAAGCCAAAGCACTTTGCCTGGCAGACTTTCAATTGTTTGCCTTCCACAACCTCAGAAATCCCATCATCGCAGTCCTCCTCCGCTTGCATTTCATCAGGTTCAATAGAAAACTACCAGTATATAATAAAGTTTAATAAATGTTGTGCTGTGGTGCTAGGTGTTTTTTATTTATGTTTCTTTTTTTTTTTGTTGCCTGGGTTGTTTGTGGTGGTGCTGGAGTGCATGGCTTTGATGGTTGACCAAGTGGCCTCATGGCAATTTACTTTCTAATGTCATGAAAGTCATGTGCAAGTCAACGGCAGCCCCAGACTGAGTTGCTCTCTTCGACGTTTGCACTTTTTGTGTTTTTTGTGGTATAGTATAGATGTTTTATAGAAATTGATAAATAATCTAGGGAGAAAAACACTATATCTATGCAGATTTCTTTTGCTTTTATCAGAGCTTACCCTTTTCGCGAAATTAATGAAGCAGCGGCAAAAACAGAAATCTTAAGCGATTCGTTAAGGCGTCAAAATGTAAAAATCGTCGGCTCTTTAAAAACCATATTTTTCGCTTTGCCTTTTTATCTTGGTTTCTAACTAATAATTTACAGCATTTTTTTGTGAGAGTGGAATTTTTTGGGCATGGAGGCTCGCTGCTAATTTGCCTTACAACATTTTTAAGTATAGCTAAAATATATATCAATCAAATGCGGGCAATGAGCTGTTGATGAGTTTTCCTCCTCTCCCTCCAAAAATTTATTTGGGTTTTGTTTTGGTTACAATTAAGTGCATGCCGCGTCTCTTCATTGAAATTAATTAATTAATTAATAATTAATAAGCGCGGATGAAAAATGAATCAGGAAATGATAGATAGTTAGTAATTAACTTAATTAGGGGCGTTAGTTTTTGGAGTGGTTTCCTAATAATCGAGCGGAACAACGATTTTGTAAGTTTTAAAGAATCGAACTGTAAGCATTCATATTAATTAGGGTTTAAAATAACCTTGAATGCTTCTTTTTAAATGTAATGAAAGGCGGATGATTGCATTTAAGGTATTATTTATCCACCTTTTTTAAATGTATATAAATCTGCATTTCCTTTATGGGTTTAATACATTCCCACCACTTATAACCATTACGTTATTTTAAAAATTACTTCATCCATCATTAAGTCAAAAACCATACATATTTCCTCCCAAGTTCCCAGGCTATTTTTTGGGAGCTCATTGATTGCGGCTATTTTACATCATAAAACAATCCTCAATACAAGAAAGACTTGAATTGTGACCGCAGTTCAGTAACAATTCCTGCGGCACAAAAAGGCCAAGAAATTCCCAATCAACTGAATGGCATTCCGAAATCAGCCAGAAACCACAATACATATCCCATGATCCCCATTCTTCAATTATCGCGTGTGCGACTGTTGCATAAGGTTTTTGGAATATAATTCCAAACAAAGGGTGGACACAAAAGGCTCCTAAATGCCATAAAAATCCATGGCCTGGACCGCTTTAAATGTCACTCTTGCTTTCATCTTTTGTGACCGAGTGAAAGAGCGAAATTATAAATGTTTATGGCCTCCGATTCCGAAATAAACACGACAAATAGACGAACAAATTCATAAAATATGCAGACTATGCAAATTTGCCACCAAATTAAAATAGTTTCCAACCAAAGTCAGGCCAAAAACCCACTGAAGATACCCGGGCTGGATATCTGGGTATCTTTACACAGAGAAAATATCACCAGGTACATTTCATAAGAGGATATTTGAAAAGGTATTATATTCTTGGAGATTAATCTATTTAATTTAATATAAATTTTTAACAATATATCTTGTGCCTTTTTGGTTTATTGGCTTTAAAAAAATCTAAAGTCTTTGCATATTTTTCAGTGTATCTCAACGTGCGCCGGCACAGACAACTCGTCAACAGGTTGAAACCCCAGATCGGCAACAACAATTGTTGTTTATGGCCATGTTGCTGGTGTTGTTTTCCACTCTTTGAGAAATGTGAAAGATGAAAGCGTAAATGCTGATTAAAGATCGTTTCTTCCATATGAATTTATATTGTAATTTCAGCAGTCGCCGCGCCGGCAGTATGCAAAGTGAAAGAGCCACTGGAGAGCCGGTGAGACTCAGTCAGTCAATCAGTCGCTCGGTTAGTCGGTTATGATAACAGAGATACGACAGCACCCGCTCTACGGGTCTGCAAGTCTCTGGTCTACAGTCTACACCAATCTGCAGTCCACCGTCTAATTTCATAGTCATCAACTGACTGAAGCGGGACTCAAGCCGAGTAGAAAGCGAGAGTCTCGATTACAGTTTAGTTGCGCCTGCGCAGTCATCGCGGCCCCGTGGAAAATCACCATCAAGGTGAATTACCCCAACGAAGACGCCCACGCGCCCGTCGTCTCCCCCCTGGGTAAATGTGTCAATCGAAATTGGATCTCTGGCCGAAGATGAATGTGTCTCATGAATACAGACATTAAACACTTGAGAGATTGCAATAGGAGTGGCAAAAACAAAAAATATATATATATTTAATAGTACATATATCTCTAAGTACACTTGAGGTAAACAAAGGGTTTAGCAAGCTCATCACTTCAAATTTTAAATTATACAAGAATTTCATTAAAGCTAAGTAAATTATTAATAAAGATTTTGTTTTTTAATTTCATTAACCTGACCAATCCCAACTAAGCCTTTGGCTTTACTAATTTCCCACAAATAAAGCCATAATCCAATAATCTAATCTATCTGTCGCTTATATAAAAAGTACACTATTTTTGAAGTGACCCATTAAGTGGCTACCTTTCAACATTTTCCCATAAATAGAAATCACTTCACTGCAACACACACTGAACTTGTTGTTTTATCTAAAAAGAAAACCTATAAATTATTTTCTTAGACTTTAATACCACTTGGAATAAATATACTCCTTTAGTAACTCTTTAAGACAAGGTCGTTCTGCTCTGAAATAATTCTCCAAATATAGAACCTTATCAAATATATAAAATGGCTTATCGTAGCACACTTTCTTTCGCATATCCGAGAGCCGGGTTCGAGTTCCCATGGGGTAGAGAAACCCACTCGGCACATTTGGTGGAAGCACCAGGGTTAACAAACCTTTTAGCAAGTTTTGCTGTCTACTCGTCGTGTACCTTTTGAGCAAAGCTGTTTTATGTGGCTGCCACTCGACACACATTTGGACTATAAACTCGTCGCATATATACCCCCGGCACATGCATTACCGCCTGGCATATATACTTTTTACAAAACGATAAGATAGGCGTACGAAAAGTAGCTCTATCGCTTCGCATTTACTTTACGGCTTCTGCCGTTTTCGATTGCGTTTAATTGCATCAAAATGTATTTATAATTCGGAGCGTGATCAACAAAATAAATAACAGCTGACGATTCAGGGTCATTCGGATCGCTTAGGTCCCGATATGTCAGCTCAATGGACCCCACACACTGGCGGACACAAGTGTCATCCAAACAACGGATGAAAAGAGCGGCCACAATTTGGATTATCGTGTGATTTATTGAACCGCAGAGACGACGCACTTTCAAAACCCAAGCCCCGGACTTGCATTGAGTCTCTCCCCATGATCCCAAGGCGACAAAAGTATTTCCATTTAAAAATGCAGCCAAAGCGACGGATTTCGTAACTCGAATGCAAACTGCACAGGTGGACAAGTTTAGGAGAGGCCCGAAAAATTATACATTTAACACTAACAAATAGCAGACCGCATTTGGGTCTGTTTCTTGTATGTGGAACACTCAAATTTGGTTCAGGTTCGTCGTGCTCTTATGTCATAACTGGAGCGCAAACAACAATAGCCGGCAATTAAATTTGGGTCTATGATGTGTCAAAAAAAATATATGTCTCGGGCAAACGACAAAAAACACGTGGCTAAAGCTTCAGGTGGGGTCCCCAAAACAACATACAACTATTGCAGCATATTGCCCATAATAAATGCATTTCGGAGAGCTACCTAATCTGAAATAAACATAATATATGGTCACAGATTCCAAGAAAATTCGAGTGGGATACAGAGTTAACACGGGTTGCTAAATCGAAATATTTTGGGACTAGTGAAATTAGAGGGTAGAGGCTCACTAAATTAAAAATACATTTTTGGGAGGGCAACAAGACAATTATAAAACGTAAACAATTTAAATTTAAGTTTGATATTTAGAAAAAGTTTGTAAAACGGTAACCTTTCAGTCGATGTATTATTATTCTCTCTAAAATAGCTACAGGCTAGAAATCGTTGACCTTAAAACAAATTGCACTTATTTCAAATTCTCCTCTAATGCCCGCTTCATCCGAAAAAACGCTCCCATAGCATCCGCCTAATTGAGCCGATTCAGCTGGCTAATAAATAGGCGGCCCATTACAATTATCATTTGGTAACTCTTCATTTAGACTCCACCCAAAAGCTCTTACTAGAGATAAGCATCGGCTAACCAGAAATTAGCCACAATTGGCCCCGACCAATTAAAGATACTTCCAACTGCCAGACCGTTTTTCTTTCCTTTCTTTTTGAGAAATGAAAAAAATAATAAAAACGGACAACAAAAAGTGAACCAATTTGCTGCTGCTGAGCTTTAGTTTCGTTATAATTTTTGTTTGGGTTTTCATAGTTTCGGGGCATTTGTTTGTGTAATTTTTAGTGTAATTATTTAAACATTAAACCAGTTGAGCGTTCGGTCAGTTGTTTGTTTTGTCAGTAATTTTGTGTCTGTTTTTTTTTTTTCATGGCAGTGAAAACAAGAAAGTCATAGAGACATGAAAATGAAATATCATCACCCATCCGGGCAGCGTGTATCAAAAAGTACAAGTCTCAAAGTGACTGGGCAAAGGGATATCAACCCGAGGGGGAGAGAGATCTCTTTGATTAATCCGGGTGAAATTTGTTCGAAAACGGAAGAACAAAATTAAATGCGATGATGGTTCGTGGGGCAAAGAAAACTCAACGAAACCAATAGAAATAAAAATCAAAGACAATCAACAGCTGGCCCGAGAAAGAGAGAACCTACCACAACATTTTCCACCATTTTCCGATTTCCCGATTCCCTAGAACTGCGCATGACCCATGACCTTGAAGTGAAAAGGCTCCCCAATGTGGGCGGATTTTCCAGCGGAAAATTTTCACCACCCAAAACACCTGCTGGCGTATTCTCTAACCTCCACCAATTTCTGGTCGCCTGGTGAAAAACGTAATGGCGAGTTTGTGTGTTGACAGATTCAAGCGCCAATTTCTGCGGAGAGCCCGTGGAAATGTGAAAAACTCTGGTCGAGTTTGCTGCGCTCCTAATCGAGGCGCCAGAGGGCGCGGCGACCCGACGGCGCCGTCGACGTTTTCCCATCAAATGCTCCCATCTCCCACGCCTCGAATTTCATGGTCTGCAGTTGGCTGGGGGTCCCGAGGGTTGCCGAGAGTTCCAAGGGGCTCCGACCGGGCTCTTGGCTTGACTTGGAGTCCGACACAATCAATGATTCGTTGCGCCCGGCGATGCGGTTGTCAGGAGGCGATGGAGCGCGATTTTCAGTCCGAGACCGGCGAAAATCATGACCGAAATCGAAATCAAGAGGCAGCGGCAAGTTCAAAGCCCCCACTGTCAGAAAATGTAACCTGCGAAAATATTCCCTCATCGATTTTATTTCGGATAAAACAGAAGCAGCCAAACGAAAACCATTAGAAGGTGCTAGGCTCTGATGGCATCTCCCGGTGGTAATAACTTGTTTGAGCAGACTAATTGCCGCTGCCGGCGGTTCTATTCTCGTCTGGGACTCCGAGATTCCCGGGGCAAACCCTTTGATATCTCTCACCTAATGGCTTTGATTTTAGCTGCTGAATTAGCGGCAATTAAGGTGTTACAAGGTGATCTCTGTTTGCCCCGAAGAAAGCCTCGATGATAAATATAAACAAAGGTTAGCCCAAAGTTATGCTTGGCTGCCTTTAAATAATAAAGCCAGGAGGTTCTTAAGCCTAGACAATAATGCTACAAAAATAATTTTAGTTAATAAGTTCCAATTTGCATTTTATGAAGTTCTTAACATTTAAATTTAACCTTGAGAATATAGTAAATACTGAATTCAAAAGTTGTTAGAATGTGTTTGATTTGGATAGTGAATGCTTAACGAATTGTAACACATTTACAAATGCAATAAATACCTCATAAGGGCATTAAAATCAACGTTTTATAGGAATATTTCATGGCACATTCTTCAGCAACAGCAGTTATCTGCTTAATAGTTCCTTCACCTCTGAGATACACAATTTAATTAACTTCCTGTATCTGTGTGCCCTTAAGAATACCCGTGTACCCGGCTAATTGCTTATAAGAAGCAGCTAATTGGCCTCGCCGATACATAAAACCCGGCTATAAACAGAGTTGGCCTGGCCAAATAGAGAGAGACCTCTCAGACACTCTGGCCCATACAAAGATCATCGCTCAGAATGTATGTATAAAAAATGCAGTAGAATGCAGTTAATGCTGCAAGCCCAAGAGCTGTGAGTCACATGAAGGGCCACCTAGGAGATGCAAGATCCCATCGCACAGCCCACTCACAAACGCATTTTCCAATTAACGTGGCTTATCTAAAAGCCGATAGATTACCGACCTGTATTTTGACAGTCCCCCGGACGAATGATTAAACAATTAGCTGGCAGACAGCCACAGACACGTTCTGTAGATCCGTAGATCTGGAGACAAAATATCCCCCATCAATTACAGAAGACCAAGGAGGGGGTTAGAGTCTAGAAAACACTTGGAAAAAATTCTGACAATTTTCTTAAGATCTTAAAGAGACGAGAAACTAAAGAATGTCTCAGAAATAAAAGATTAGTTTAACGGAAAACCCATAAAAAGAATCCTCAATATATCTTACATGTAAATAAATTTGCTAATTTTTGATTATACTAATTTTATTCCTTTTCTTATATAACTTTTCTCTGATTTCCATTTTCCAACTCTACTATTTCTACTTGCCATCATCAAAACATTAAGAAAATGATCTGCATTTTCTTGCTGTGCACTCAAAGCCACAAAAGAAAGTGAAAAATACTGGGTACTGGGTGCTGAGATGGGATGGGATGGGACCTTCTTCATGGGAGTCGCCGTTTACACTTTCCCAAAGCCAGCACGCAATCAGACAGAAGTGAGAAGGAGAAAAACCTCAATCAAAGCTGGCTGCATAACTTAAATGCAGAGGTCATCATCAGTCCGCCGGTGCTGGATAGTTGGATAGTGTGGGTTGTTTGTTTGGAAAGCGAGGGGATTTCGATGCCAATAGTCAGATGGATGGCACACGGAAACGCACATCACGGGCACAAATGGCCGGCCGAAAATAAAAGGCCAGCCAGCCAAGAAAGAAAGAAAGAAAGAAGTTAACTGTGGCTTATTAACTGAAAATGAAAGCGTTTGCCGAAAAGACAAAGAGCCGTGTCCCCGTCCGGAAAGGCATCACTTTAACCGGTTTTCCGGCCCAGCTAATCACAGCCCCAGTTTTCATCACACTGCTACAGTTCCGCATCTGGAGTCGACACCCAACTGACCTCTGACAGCTCGAAATAAAAATAAAACTAAACTAAAATACAATTTGCGGGAGCTATCTACCCCAGAGAAAAGCAATATACTAAACTTCAAGCCTATTTAAATGAATAAATCGAAAGGAGGTAACAACAATTAGCGTCACAAAAATCACATAAAAATGTCATTTAAGGTTAGTAGTTCGCCGCGTTATCAGAACTCAAATCACTAGCTTTTTATACGTTTTATATGGTTATAATCAATGTTTCCGTTTATATACAGATCCTATAGATTAAGGAGTATGTACCGGGCAATTGCTCTGATAAGAAATTGTGTTTCTATAATGCAAAATATAACCAAACCCTTTACTTTGTAAATTTTTGACGAATATATACCATATAAATTAAATATTTTATATATAAATAAAAAAGAAAACGAAACGAAAATGGAACCTAAGAAGTAGAAATTCTGAAAAGTATAAAAATAAAATAAAAGTTCCTCCATAAGAGCTATTGACTTACCTCGATTGATGACGATGGCGCTGCCGTCACCTCCGTTGGTACTGCTGGTGGTGGTGGTTGTGCTGCTGCTGGCGCTGTGGTCCAGCTGGTCCCGGGAGGAAATATCCACTTCCGGATTGCACTCCTTGGTCAGCTCCGCGCTCTGCTGATCCCCAGGCGGCGGCAGGCGCTCCTTGCCAGAGAAGTGGACGCTGCCGTCGCGATGGAAGTGCAGCTCGAAGCTGGCGGGCAATCCGGACTCGTAGTCCGCCGGGCGGCAGCTGTGCGCCTGGACGGCTACTTTGTAGTAGAGAGTGGTGAACTGGTGAATGAGCGCCCAGGCCTGGTCCTCGGAGAGCGGGGCCTTAAACGAGTCCAGGATGTTGTTTAGGGTGACGCACTGCTCCGGGCAGGAGCACTGGTGAAAGGCCAGCCGGACGAGCTGGTGGCCCGGCAGCTTCTCCGAACTACTGTGATGCTGACCAAGGGACACTGCATTCTTGGGTGCCGCCTTGGGGGCGTCGCCATTGGCGCTGTCCGGCGAGGTGGAGAGGAAGCCCTCCTCCGAGTCCTTGAACTTGGACGGGGGCACGGGCGCGGACTCCGGCTCGGAGGCCTGGTGCTCCGTCATCTTGGCTGGCGATTCTTAGCTCGTCTTAGCACTGGCCCACATATAATTTACTTGCACTCGAGGCGCCCTTCGTTGTAACCTACGAATTTCACAATTCTTGCTTGTTTTCAGTATTTTCTACTTTTTTTATCTGGTTTACGTTTTATCTGGTTTGGTTTTTGAACGAAACACAATCGGATTGTAAATGAAAGGAACTAAAGGCAATAATATTGCCGCACAGAATATCGAATATTTGTTTGTGGCTGCTACATTTAACACAAAACACAAGGCAACGCGCGACGCGACGAGGGGTAACGAAACAAAAAGAACACACGAAAAACGACAAAAAGACGGAAAATTATGCTCGAGAATTATTATTGGTGGTCACGTTTTCCTGCACTTTTCGCATTTGCCGTTATGTTTTCGGGGACTCTGCTTTGCGGCTTAGCTTCTCCATGGGATTTCACAACACTGATTAGGATCGATTAACTCACGCGCACTCCTTGCTATCGATATATGTATGTATTTTTTAAATATAATTTGTTATTTTTTAAATCTCTGTACGTCTGTTTTAATCGCACTTTTTAAATTCACTTGTTCGCTTTGCGCTTTCCGCTTTCACGTCCGTTCGCGCCGACATTAAATTTTGCTCTGCCTTGGAAGCCGTTCACAAGAGTCGCTCAGCTGTTTGCTGCACTCTCTCTCACTTGCCATTCGCCGCGCTCTCTCCTTCTCTCTTTGGCTTTTTATTTTGATTCCGGTTTTCGCTGTGTTTCCCTCACCTGATAAGAAACTTTGACTTTGGCTTTGTCTTTGCTTTTGCGTTTTCTTTGGTTAAAGTTTATGGTGTTTGGTTTTTTTTTATATTCAGTAAATTTGGTTTAGCTGCTGCCAATTTCGGAGAGTGATTCGTGTTAAGGTCAAAAGCGGGAGTCAGTGTGGGCCGCCAGGTGGCGCATAAAAACTTGTACGTCGCCGGAAATGGTTAAATTTTAATTAAAGTGTTAAAAATTGCAATTTAGAGTTGCGCTTAATGTCCCGTCGCAAAGATTGTATTGCGATTACATTTAGGGAGTAAAAGACATTGAGACGTCAGCGTAACTATCTTATCAAATATATTTAAGGTCTACATACGATACATTTTTTGGAATATTAAAGATTTTATAAATTAAGGCTTTAATTTAAAATAAAAATGTCGTATTTATTTAACATTAACTTTTTGAAAGTTATAAAATATAAAAAAAAAATAAATAAAATCAAAAGGGCAGTGCCAAAGGCTGACATCCGATAAAACATGTCTAAATCGATGCGGCTGCTGCTGCTCCAACTTTGGCCCCAAGTGCTAGTGCCCTACAGATTTTTTGAAGCAGTGTTATGTGTAACTTTGTTTGTGTACTTTGTTTGTGTACTTTGTTTTTTTTTAACATTTTATTCTTTCAATAAAATGAATCTCTTAAAAAGTCTTCTTATGAGTTACCTAATTTCTAAAGCATCCTAAGATGACATTTCTATAATTTCAAGCGAGCCCTTTGGAAAAACCCACTGCCTCATTAAATCGGAATTCGGCTGTGGCAGATGCCTTATTTCTTATCTATATAGCATTTCACCCGATCGCCGGCGAATATTCAAGGTTCAACCAGCAGCATCCCGACAACATTTGTAACTGAAAGATCGGTGACAGGCGCATTTTTACGAGTTAATAAGCCCCATAAGTACGACTGAGTTGCCCCGCCCGCTTGCTGGCCAAGTTATGATATATGAGCCGTAAATTGAAACTTTATATCAATGCCGACGATTCGCTAGGGTCAGGGAGCAGGGGAGGGATTTGCATACGATATTATTACAGCATCGGCATCTGCGGTAAGCTTTAACGACTTGTTTTTGTCCGTTCGTATAAGAAATAATAATAAAAAGTAAATAAGCGGGAAAACAGAAGACATCTCTCTATACGTACGTGCGCTTTATTAATTGCAAGAGGAGCCCGAGGAGCCGGGGCCGTCTGCCCACGTAATCATTGGATGGCCATAAAAAGTGTGTCCTCCTAGGGGGAGATGGCCCAAAGCTGCAGAGACACCCTAAGGCTGCAGCAGAAGCCAGTCACCGCCGGCAACCCGTCCAGATGTGGCAATTGTCTCGTTTTATGTGCCAATAACTAATGAATTAATTAGCCAACTGGCGGCTGCATTGCGTTGGCTTAACACCCGATACAAAAATAATTATTTGCCAAATAGGCAGACAGATCTTGGCTTCGACTTCGACTTCAGCTTGGCGGGTTCAACAGCCGCCGGCGAACTTCAACCCACAATCGTCAGAGACTGCAGCTGGATCAGATCGGATCGCTCTTTGTTCTCCGCACAATATGGCAATGGGAATGGAAATGGGAATAGGAATGGTGGCCATAGAACCTGACTCACATGAATCACCCACTTTAACTATAGCCATAACCCAACATCACCCACCAGAAACTCGACGGGCCAAAGCCAAATAAATGTGCATGCGAAAAACAAAGCCAGTAACAAATGTGAAATGGTGTAGTTATGATGCCCCGTAAAGTGGGGAATATGTATTTAAGATGTGTTTAGATTTATATTTTATATTAAGTCAGAAATAGAGAATGTTTTGCTCCCATGTATTGTTTGTATTTATTCAAACCGGAATCTTAGAAATACTTAAAGTGTATCATGAGTATTTTTATATTATTCTTTATAAATTATTTTATAAAACTACTTTATATTTATATTTACAGGTGATTTCCTAGTCGAATCCCTTCCCAATCATCCCAATTCCCTGCTCGTTGACTGTTCTATGGGGAGGGTTCAGCCAAGCGTTGCATTTTTGGTCAATTACGTTTGTCGCGCGGGCGTCACTTGGCCCAGCTCCAAGCTCGGGCTCCAAGCTGGACTTAGCTCCGGATTCAGACGCGACTGCAGCGATATACTATTATATGCATAGATTTATAGCTTCGGCTGACTTGGTTAGAGTGGTGGGCGTGGATTCTGAGTCTGCTGGGTCGCCGGCATTGCTTTGTCACGAAATGCGAGTAGCACCGGAAGTGTGCATCCGTTTTACGGCGGCTAAATGCCGGCATTTAGTTAAAAAAAAAGGGAATTGGGAAATGTGTGTCAAACGCGGCCAAGTCGGAGTCGCTCTTTTTGGCCAAATCTGGCTGCTGCAGATTGCGTGCCGCGGCGACTGTTGCCACATGTTGCTGCAACAGCCGGAGGATGCAACGCTTCGATGCGCCTGACACTTTTGCCAAGAAGTTGCATAAATCCGCAGCCGGCAGGTAAATTGCCGAAACACAGTTGCACTTCTCATCAAGAAAACTAAGTAGGGGGCTTTAAATGGGGGATTTACATGAGAAATGGGTGGACTTTAAGGGTTTCATACAAAGACCTTAATTTGACTTTGGGAAAATTACCTGAAATATTATAGAATTTAAATTGCTAAGGATTAAAGTTAAAATTTGTTGAAAAGAGAAAGACAATAGTGTAAATTAAAACTTTTAGAAAATATTAACAATAAGGAAGAATATTTTATTTTTGAAGAATTAAGGTCGATCTTAAGCTCAATTATTATTACTTTTCATAAGTTTATAGCTTATAGTAAAGTGAATAAATTATTTAAAATATTAGGGATAATGTTTAATAGATTCTAGTTTGATAATTCTTTGATCCTTTTACTCTAATCCAAGATATAATATATTTTTATATTTAATAAAGTCCCTGTTTTATTAAACTGTTTTCTTTAACTTTCACAAAATTGATTTCCTTTATTAATAGTTTCATTTACTAACATCCGAACACCATATTTTTATTTCCTTCTAGAACCCGTTTTCATCTGGGCGAGGGAAATTAAATCTGTAATATCTTTTGATGTGTTCGGAAATTGTTATTATTGTCACAGTCAACGTCTTGGCGTTCATTAAGCCAAATGGACAAAACCTGCCAGTCAGGCGTTCCGTCAACCCGTCAGATACGGATCCAAACAAAGCCAGAGACAAAAAAAACAGATTCAGAGAGTTGGAAACCGAGAGTCAGTCAGTGCTCAGGGCGTAGATCTCGACTCACGTGTGGAAATCATGGCAACTAATGGCACTGCCTTTCCTCGACTCTGTCTCCTGGCCATTTCACAATTGTGTAATATTCTGTCGGCCTTTGTTGCTGCTCTAAAAACGTGATGCAATTAGGCCTTTGCAGCACTGCACTAGGGCCAAAGAATGAAGAATACAAAAACAAAAAAAAGAGGGAAATGGTGTGAAAAGGGTTGCCCAGAGTTATGATTATCGTACGTGTTCCTTCTCGGGTAATCAATTTTTTCATGTCTTCATTACGATCTTTTATTTTCGAGTGTGAGAATTTTGTGCACGATTTAATGGTCATATATGTACATGGGATATTCACGGGAGGCCTGAGAAAATGTAGAATAAATTTTCCTAATTGCTGCACGGCATCTTAACTAATTTGCAAATGTAAATCCAGTAATCTGGCTTACTTTCTATCAATTCTGGGTTAGTACTTAGGTTTCTGTGCACAGAAAAAAGGGTTTTGTGTGTAGAATATTTACATATTTAAAAAATATATTTTTTTATCATAGGATACATAGTTAGAAACAATATAAACTCAAGCAAAACTAAAATGAAATGCTAAACATTAGTTTGACCGAAATGGGTATCATTCGCTCAGTGTATTAATGCCACCCCGCTTATTAGCCTGTAATTGAGACCTGGCTGGGAACCTCCAGCCTCTTGACACCCATTACTCATCGCATTCGTAGGTTGTGCCACATGTGGCACATTGACCCAAGTAAGTGCCAAATACCTGGCCCCCATCAGTTGACCCAGAAAACACCGGGCGACAATAAGAATGTGTCTTATTCTCTCTCCTCTCCGCTCGAAGTAAGTAATATTTTCTATTTTCTTTATGGTCTACAACTTCAATGATCACAATACGCATTATTTTCGCCGGCTATATGACATTCTTCGGGGGCTTAAAGTATCGGAGAACTTATAATCGGGGCGGCGGAAGAATCGCTCGGCGATCGTGCTCAAGTAGACGTGACAAGAGACCTGCGGAGAGAACCACCACCATCACTCTCCTCCGCCGATCATTTGATTTGGAGAAAGCGGAATCTTTGGCGGAAGAGCCGTCCGTGTAATCACCGAAATCGCAAAAGTCGCAGAACGATTCCTACGCCGCGGCGCTCCAATTTGTGTTCATGCAATTATTTCAGGTAACTCCGATTTGCCTGCAAGCCAAGAGGCCCATTTAAACGGTAGGGCAACATATTAAAGCTAAGTGGCACTTGAGACCCGCTCGCCCGAGAGCTCCTCACATCCAGAACTTGCGCAAAAAACCCTGACAGCCAAAGAGATTGTCTCTCTAACTGCGAGTCTAACTGGGAGCTGGAGTGCACATGGAGAAGAATTAAGAGACACCTTTTGGATAAAAAGAAAATAATACAGACATTTAAATGAGAAATAAAATAGTAGTCTATACATGTAGAGATATTTTTAAAATTTGTTGCTTAATATTTGTTTATAAAATTTATATTTTTTTAAAGTGTCTTATTCGAGCTGTGACTGGGGCACATTTAGTACATTTTTCGTTGATCATTTCGGCTGCCTTCTATGTGCAATGCAATTTCTAAAACGTGATTCGTGCAGAGACAAATAATGCCAATCCCTCCTCCTCCTCCACCACCGATCCTGCCACAGACTCCCTTTCCCCCCGATCTCTCAGATCTCCAGTTTAGCTCAACAAAAGCCCATTAATATAATTTGTGTCTAGAGCCATTTCCACTGAGACTCGCTGTCTGCCTCCTCGTCCTAAACGATTATGAGCTTCAACTCGGAGGCAACTTGATGTTGGGAAAACATGCCACAGTTTTTCCATATCGCATTGTTTTCTTTCTGTTTATTATTATTATTATTATTTTTGGCTGACGGGGTCATAGTCTGCAAGTCAGCAAGTCTCACTCCCATTGTAGATCAAATAAGACCGCTGATCGTGTCGCCGCCGTCGATCGATTGCCATTCTGTGTGGGCTTTTCCCCCTTATTTATTGTACAGAATTGTCTACAACTTTTATTGGATGGCGCTTAAGTTTTATTGGCGCTCAACCGAAATGGGCTTTTCATGGGAACAAATCGATGATCGGTAGCCCGCGGGGCTGGCATGTTGACAGACCCGATAAATTTGAGTTAGACGCTGAAGGTTTCCTTTCTTCTACGGATCTGCGGACAGCTGGAAATGGCCATTGCGGTGGACAGTAATCGTGGGTGGACATAATTGGGGTAATAAAATCGATTGACTCAATGTGAGATGATTCAATCGGGACAATGGAAATTGGTAGCTAAAGTTTGAGTTTCTTTGCTTATTTTTTGGGAAAAGTATAAGTATTTGTAAGCTTTTTTTAACATATTGTTTATATACAAATGATTATAATTAATGTAAAGAAACAATCTAGAATCTTTGCCCAATGTTAGTAAAAAAGGTAAGTGGTCTAAAAACAAGAACTAAAAAATGTTTAAGGATCTTTTTAGGCTTAAAAATCACACCTTGGGAAATAAATATAAATAAAAGAGACTCTCTTACTATATATATTTCTTATTATATTTCTATCTCTAAATTAGCTTCCTGGTTATTGAATCCGCCTGAGTAATCCAGGATCCTTAATATCTTAGTGGCAGCCTTCGGAGAATACTTTAGCCACCAATCTTCGGCCTGGGAATGGCGACAACAAATCAGCGCGGATCGGTGTGCGATCTTGCGGTTGCCCGGTCATAAACTAAGTGACCACCTGCGAGTTCCGTCGGTCGGCATAAAGCAAACTCTTTATGGGCCGACGGAGTCCTCGCCGCGACGAGGATGACAACGACATCTCGATGGGCAGAAATCGGCGGCTGCTTGGTAAGACTGGATACCGGCATGCTCGTTTGAAGATAATAAAGATCTCGGCAGAGAATGTTCTCACTTTTTAAGGTATACACAGAAAAAAATAACACAAGAGTTGGGCAAGATCTTTTTATTATGGAAAATATTTATAAATGATTTTTTTAAATAGAAAATACAAGTTAAAATTATATCTTTATAATTACCTAACTAAATTCTAGAATTTAGTCTATGCTAAGGTATCTTCTGGTTGCTATAAAAATTAATTTACTACAGTTAATTTGCATTACAATCTATTTATAAATAAATCGTGCTTAAAAAATATTATTACAATTTTATTTTAAGCTAATACACTCCCAGACACAACTTAAACCTCCTACTAGCTTTTATCTTCAAAGAAATAAAGTCTCCTGGTGTCTAATGATGGGGAAAAGGCAACGTTTGCCGCGATTAAAAAAAAAAGCAACCACACTACATTGAAGTCTGGGACGGACACGAGGACGGAGCAGGAGAAGGTGCAGGAGCAGGAGTCGAGGCCGGAGAAAGAGAGAGTGAGAACCCAAGATCTGGACTTGCAACCTGGGCGCACTTTCATTTTCAGCTGCCCGCCGCATAATTAATTGCGACCGAAAGTGGACGACGATTTTTCGTGGCGGCAGAAAGTAAGTAAACAAAAATAAAAAAAAAAAGAGGAAAAAGTGATCGCCATTCGAAGGAACAACGAACCTGTAGCGACTCCACTAAACCGGATCAATGGGGCTCCTACCCGGAGCAACTTTCTTCTTCTGGCGGCTTCTGACACACTAAACTGACGCAACGCAGCGTGTGGCAAGTGCGGCAAGTGAAGTGCCTGCCTTCCCCCAAAAGCCGATCTTGCAACGCCCACGAGGAGTCTCAGCTTCCTTTGCAGCCCAATGCTGCCACAAATGGAAATTAACCATGTTTATGGCCATGTGGGCGATGGCAAAAGGGAAGAGTCTGTGCAGGAGCACATGCCTCATTTACACGCCGCAGATGCCCACGAAGACCTGTGACGACACTGCCACGAGGGGCATGATCAATCCTTAATTTTTACATTTATATATAAAAACTGCACGGTTTTTTTTTTTTTTAATTAATTTATTTCATTAAAAATCTTGCTTAGAACAAGAGACATTTTAGTTAAATCAACTTTTGCCATATTTTAGGACGTGAAATTATTTTTTAATCCTTACGATTTCCTAGTTATTGTTAATCTTAGTGAATATATTCCATAAAAATAGGTAAAACCCCGTCGATATCCATTCAGTTTTCACAAAATTGGTGGCAAGGAGTGCTGTTGCACTCGCCGAACCTATGCCAAAGGCCCAATCGTCGAACCGATCCGTATCCCAAGCCAAAAACACAACCGATCGACAGTCCAGCTCCGCGCCTGACAGAACCAGTTTAATGGCACATGAAATTTCACCCAAAAGATCTGTGAATCTCCGGGCCGCCAAGTGGCGGGAATTTTAGTAAGAGAGGGGAGTCCCACCGGCGGAGAGGCGTGGCAAGTTGATTTGCTTAAAAAGAAATTCACTTTCCTTCGACGGTTTTTACTTTTTCAAATTTTCTGTGCGAATGTTTGTCGTTTCGGTTAGTGGCGAGTTTTTCCCTACACGGAAACCAAATGTTATTTTTAAATATAAATTAAATATTCATTCTAATTTAATTAAAGAAAGAATTATTATGCTAACTCATAAACAAAAATAAAAATTCAATTTAAAAAGCTTTTTAAAAAGAATTTTACTCTTAAATGTCTACTAAAAATATTACTAAAAATTGTCAGCGCATTTAAAAGCAATAATTTAACGCCAAAAATATTTAAAAAATTTAATATTTTGTCTTAGTATAATAGACAAATATTGCAAATAATATTTTAAGGCCAAACCAAGCTCTAGACATCCTTGTATATTAAATTTTAAAAACTTAAGATTTGTTTCTTGTGCAGCATCAGGCTTCTCATGGGCAGAGAAGGCAAAGAAGGTCACGGTGTGTTGTAGATCATGAGGATTGGATGCGAAACAAGGCCCAGAGACAACAGGAGGTGGTCAAAGTCAAGTCGCTGGCTTAAACTAGGCATGGGACCCAAGCTCTCCGAGACCACAATTGAATGCATTGGCAATGAGCGCAAAAATACTTTTAATGAAAGTTGGCACTTTGCTTTTTGGGTTTCCTCGGCTTGTTTTGGTTTTCGGATATTCCGCCGTTTTGTTTTTATTTGTTTGGTTTTCCAGCCTTTTGATTTGTGGCAGGCAGGCAGCCATGGAAAATGGTGCTTGCAGCAGGAGCAGAGGTGTTGGAGACCAGCTAATTGGATGTGGACAATGGATTGCTTGGATATTGTTAGCGGCGGAGGTGGAGCGCATCCTTAATTGGTACCCAGACACCAAAGCGGATCTATTTGTGGGGTGCAAAGTAAATCAAGTCGCTATCTCAACAGCGAGCACTTTCACCATCGATGATGAGGATGCCTCAGGAGTGATGTGGAGGCAGTTAAAGATCCTCCGAGAGTAGCTGGGAAAAGCTGTATTTTTTGGAGCAACGATTAGAATAATTAAACCTTTTTAAATTAACTACAAAGAATGCCAAGTTTAAATAATCCAGCATCGAACTGTAGCTTTTTTGATCAACTTGAAATTCGAAGAAAAACTTGAACAGGAAACATACACCCCACAGACCAAAGAGTTCAAATACAGAGGCTAAAAAGGCATTAAAAATGCTAATGAGTTATGCCTCGGGTGTGATTTCAATTCAATTCGGACTCGCAGATAAGGCACTTGAAGGGTGATGTGAAAATTTTAATTTGGAGTTGCCTGCGCAGACAATTGACTTTATTTTTCTCTTCTGTCTTGTGGCTGCGATCGTTTGTTTCGGATTAAATAAAGTGTGCGATGAACTGGGAGTCACAACGGATTAGTGCAAAAATCTGCAATGCGTGGGATTAATTGAACTTGGCCCAACTTAATGCTTTTCTGTTGATGTAACAGGCAAGGGAATATGTTTCCGAATACATAAACAATTAATAAAAAAATATAGATGGTGTCTTACAATACTTTTAGGTTCAAGGTGCTTTTAATTAGCGCTTATTCATTTTTGTTTCTATTTTTAAATATAAATATAAGTTAATTAAAGTGTTATTAGCATGAACTAAATTTAATTAAATATTATAATATTTTCTTAACACAATAGCAGACGAGTTTACATCTGTTTTTATTTTCTTTTTACCAATGTAAGCAATCTCGAGAAGCTAATTATTTTCCCGGATATAAGCAAACGGTAAATCGGAATATGTTCATCTAATTTTTAATGAACACTTTTTTTAAGTTACCTTCCAGTCACTATTTTCATGTAGAAATTTAGTTTATAGTAAATATTTAAATTGTAACGGCTAAGAAATACTGAAAGTCTGGCAGCTCAGATAGCCCAAGACACCAGAGTCTGGCAGCTGCCAATAGTAGTCTACCAACACTGGTAGCTCAAGACTTGAAAGTCTGGCAACACCGATTAAAAAGGTAAACAAACCAAGTTTTGCACAATTTACCGGGTTTACCGGCTTTGTAGCTTTAAATTAAACACATAACAATGCACAACACTTCCAAAATCAGTAAAGAGTCGCAACAGAGGCTGGAGTAAGTAATGAACTACCAAGAAATACCTTTAAACATCTTAAAATCTTACACAGGCAGGCGGCCAACGAGGCGCGCATCACGCAGATCGAGGAGTTCATCAACGAAGTCCTGAAGGAGGACCTGCGCCAGCTGGAGCACTGCATTGGTCAATACAACGAAGAGATAATGGAGTACGTGCAGCTAAAGAACACGCTCCAAACCTTTGACACACACCTGCCCGAGGGCTACAAGACGCAGGTGAACATCGGCAGCAACGTCTTCATGCAGGCCAGGGTACGCCAGATGGACCGCATTCTGGTGAACGTGGGCAAGGATGTTTACCTGGAGATGACCCTGCCGGAGGCGGAGCAGTTCAGCGACGTTCGCGTCAAGATACTGACCAAGCAATCCGAAGTTCTGCGCGAGGAGAGCGTCAAGAAGCGGGCCCAAATCAAAATGGCTTTAATAGCCATCAGCGAAAGGGCCAAGCTCATTCAGCAGGACGATGGGAAATAGACAAGGAAGCGACTAGATGAATAATGAGGGTACGTTAGATGAACTACAATATCAGGGAAAAGCCGATTCCCCTCTATTTTGAATTAAAATAATATTTCATAATCTATATATGCAAATGTTTATTTTTCTTGTTTTCTACTAAAATTTACAAGGAATTTACAATATGCACGACTCGATTAAGTAGTCGGCCTTATGGCGTGGGTGAAAATCAAGTGAAAATTGTTGTAGGGAAGGCCTATGACATATCATCCGAGGATCTGGCGGGTCTTTGCTGGTTCTTATTGTGCTGGTACTGGGGCACCACAGTCGCTTGGACATCGTTAAGTGTTCGGTACTGATTGGAGATGCGCTGGGAGGTGGTGGCCATGCTCTGCAGGCGCCTGGCCATCTGGGGGATTCACAGAGGACAAGTTAAAATCATTGTACACAAAGTCTGGACCTATTCCAACTGTCCCAGCGTCAAATTGTTAATCCAAATTGTTATAATTTTGAAGAGACATCTTGCAGAATGGAAGCCAAGAATTTAAAATTTAGTTTTTTTATCCTAATTTGTATTTAAGAATTTTTAAGATTTTTAGATTTAAATTTTTAAACTCACTTCATTGCCCGCCTCGGGATCCATTCGATTGCCACCCGATGGCGATGGAGGGTAGCCCATCGAGGAGGTGGGCGCATAGTTGATCGCCTGCTTAACCCGCTGCAGTTCCTGGTCCAAAACCTGGTAGTCTCTGTAGACGCAACGATAGTCCTTGACCAGCGCTTGATTCTCCTCCACCAGCATGCTGATTTTGTTCTCAGACTCCTTGGCGCGTTGCCTCATCGCGTCGTCGGACCTAACCTGGGCTTCTTTCCACTTTCGGAACGACTCGATGATATGCCCTTGCTGTTGGTTAACGTCGACCTGTTGCCTGCAGGGATGAAAGAAGATGGCATCTGCTCTTAGATGGATGCACTCCATCCCGCCAGGACTACCTACTTTAGTCGCATCTGCATCCGCTGGCAGTCGGCGGAAAGGTCGCTCATCTTTTCCTGAATCGCAACTTTGGTTTTCTCCAGCTGCCGAACGTTTTCCCGATGCTGGGACGACTCCTGCTGCAGTTGGCACTGCATGTCCCGGATGTGGTGACGCATTTTTTCTAGCTCCATATGACCCAGTCGCTGTTGGTCAAGGAGAGCACGCTCGCGACCCGCTGAAACGGCCTCCTTCTCCTTGAGGGCGACCACCTCATCCCGCAGGACATTGCGCTTAAATTGGAAACAAAAAAATTGTTAGCCCAAGGTTCGTTCTTAGATAAGAACATACAGGATACCAACCTCCATTTGCAGCTCGCCCTGCAGCTGCTCCAACTGATTTAAACGCGTCTGCAGACCCTCTACCTGTCGCTCGGCTCCCTTGAGTCCCTGGCACTTCTCCTCCAGACTACTCATTAGGTTTTGGTATTTGCTGGCCAGCTCCCTTCGCTGCTGTTCGTTGCTCTTAACTGCACCCACAAGTTCGCGAATCTGGCGGCCTTGATTACCTGGGTAAGGAAACATAAATAAATATATAAAGTATATTTTTAATTCTACCTACTGTTCTTCAGCTTGAGTTCGTGTATCTGCTCCTTGAGTCGATTATTCTCGCTGACATCGGAGTAGCTCTGGATCATGGACTGCAGATCCGCTATCTGACCATCGCGATCCTTCACCGTGTCCTGAAGTCCTTGGATTTGGCAGGCAAGGCGTTCGTTCTAAGGAGGAAATATGGGAGGAAAATCAGAAAAGAAGAAAAGCATTTGAGAAACTCATTTGGGTTAGGCAGGACGTGTGTGTGTTTTTGCCAACTTGTATCTCCAGTTCGCAGTTGATTCGCGGTGGTTCCTCAAGGTGGAACTCTGGCTCTGGACAGGATTGGTTGGTCTGCTGCTGCTGTTGTTGCTGCTGCTGTTCGACCTGCTCGGTTAGCTCCTCGAGATCCCGCTTGAACTCATCAATAATGCTAAGATAATTGTCCCTGGTGGCTTGCAGGATCTCGGATTGGGTCTGGCAGTGGAGCAGCGTGTGCTCCAACTGCTGGCGATGGGGGCAATCAACGACGGCCTTTTCGCTCTGCGAATTCGAAATGTAAAAGAGAGAGATAGCTGTGGAGCCTGAATCCTGAATAAGGCTTACCATGACGAGTCGGATATTTGCAACTAATTGTCGTAAATCCGGGGTATCACGAAATCACGAAATAACGGAGTCACCTGTCAGGCAGCCTGTCAATTGTCCGTCAAGTGCATATATCTTGTATCTAAAGCCCTGCACATTTATTTTAAATCGCTTTCGATGTCAAATGCTTGAAAGCGGAGCAGCCTTCGTGTTCGGGTTGCAAATATAGGTATATCTCTCACAGCCCAGACGAATTTTGACTTCATTACCGTTTCATTTCATTTCAATAATATTGCTATTAAAAGTTTGTCACGAAAATAAAACCAAATCGAACTCTACGTATACGTACGTAGGTGGCAAGACTTTGGGTTTCGGGTTTCAAAGTTCCGTTTCTTTGGCACTTTGGCAACACAAGGAAAACAACTATATGGGGGGGACGGGGGGTGGACTGCCCCGGGTTTTATAGATATTATATTATTCTGCTACTATTCACCCCCCTCGGCAAGGGCCCAACTGTTTGACACGATTTGAAAATAAAGTTGCCGCGCGGGTGGCAGCGAATAATATCGTCTGTCTGTGCCTCCGATTGGCAATAGTATTTACCCCGCACTCTGGGGGCTGGGGAGAGCGTGGCTTCGCGCACTTAAAACACTTTTAAAGGCATATTATTATAGTCGGGGAGGAGTACGAATTTGATAGCCTCCGTGGGGGTAGGCGGGAATTGTGAAAATCGATTAAGACAAATACCTACGCCCGGGGGCAATGAATTGTTATGATTTCCCGAGACCAATGGGTTGTCGTCTGGCTGTCATTAAACCCATTAAGAGTGCCTCCTTTTCGCTGCCAGTTTTCCACACCTTTCACCTGGCTCAATTTGCACATTTACAGTTCGCCCCCAAAGCCCCCGCTCGAAACACTCGAAAACAATTTGCACTTTTTGGATAAGTTTTCCCTGGACTGAACGGAAAAGTTTCGGGCTAATTGCACGCCGCCTTGCCTTTCCGTTTTTCACGCGCGAGGCGTCTGGGTCGTGTTCGGAAAATTCCAAATTTCGCGGGCGGCTAATTAGAGCTCGTAAATTCACGTCTACGCTTTATGTGTGCGGGTTCAGCGAGGACATTTAGCGAACGCGCGCGCTTTATTCCCGGTGCCGATTCCTGGCGCTTCCTTGATTTGTTTCACGCGACTAAACAGCAACCGCCGACGGATGACAGGATTCTGAAGCGAACTACTCCGGTTCCCAGCGCCGACGACCCCGCCGCGGCTGCAGGTACGGCTTCCAGCCGAGCTGTGTTTGATTTTCCGCCCAGCAGTTGGCCACTGAGCTGATCGCGTGAGTGGTTCTAAGAGCTCAAAGAGGCCGTTTTCTATTTATAAAAATATGTTTTAGTTAGATTTAGGACTTCGGTTTTTGATTCTAAGAGTTTAAAGGGCTAAAAATATTTTAAAATATTTTTTATCCAAGAGCTTTGAGGGTTCAAAATATTTATAAATATTTTATAGTCTTTCAAAATTATTTATTTTTCAGGAATAATTTTGTAGATGTAGAGATGTTAGCACATCCTGTATCATAAAACTTCTTTTGTTTTTTTTTTTTGCATTTAAAATTCTTATATTATTTATCTTATTTATTTCCTATATTAATGCTTATATTTTTTAGAATCTAAACTTAAACTTAAACCAAAATTATATCTTATATAACTTTTTTCTGCAAATATACATCTGAAGACAGTGTGCTGTAATAATTTAATTAATTTCTTAAATTCCTTCATTTGTATTTGCAATTTGAATATTTTAAAATTCATTCGAAGAAGCCCTTATTCAATCCAGAACTCACGAGGATCACGAGCAGCTCTCGCCACTCAAATCCCCGTCCCAAGTCCCGTGGGCTCTCATCGATATGCATATCACTCGCTCGCCTGCCTCGCGTGTCGATTGTGGGTAAATAAATAACACGAAACCTATTTCCGATTCGCCAGCTCCTGGAGGGCAGGTGGAGGCACTCCATTCCACCTCCCCCCTTCAATTGCAGTTGAACTTACGGCCACGAGTTTCCTCCACAATAAACACATTCGCGACCGATTTGTATTTGTCGAAGGTAGACAGGAGCTCGCAGGGACTTACTTTCGGGACCATACGAAATATATGGGTAAATAAATCAGTCGACTCGAATGGCAACAATATTTGTTGTCATTCCCGCCCAGGATATATATAGAAAGCTATATATGGGGCTTCTTCCCCGAAGGCGAATGTCATTTACCACATAAGAGAATATTTTGGGGTGTGCGGGGGGAAAGGTATATGTATTTCACATCAGGTCAGAGGCATAGTCACAAAAAAAATATGTAAATCAAAGTTAAAAAGCTTATTTTTAATAAATTTAATTAAAAATTATATGTAAAGTTGCTTAAGGATATATATTAACGATAGCTTAAATTAAGAAGCTTAAAACTATACCCCTTCTGACTGAGCTCCTGGCTTTACTCATTGTGTATATATTTTCTACACGCTAGATATCAGTTGATTTTTGTATATAAACAAGACATATATATTGGCAAGGATACTAGTTCCTTTTTGGCGGGAACTATTTCGATGATAAATAACTTTTCAACTTACGACAACGAGGGCAAACTTTAAGCTTTACTTAAGTAGAGTTAACTTGGCTTAGCGCTTAGGCTAAATGTGTGGGAGGGTCAACAAGTGACATAGTTACTGGGTGCTCCTGGTCTTTGTACTTGTTGGCTTAGTTGCAGGTTTTGTTGTTGGCTTAGTCGCGGGCCTAGTTGTTGACTTTGCCTTTGCCATGGCTGCGGGCTTGGCTTTGGCGGACTCTTTCCTTGTGTGTTGGCTAGGTGTTTTCGTGTCGCCTTTCTGCATTTGATATGACAGCCAAGGTTATTGGAATCGCCTAATTGCGGTGGTAATCGAAACCGTCAGATACAATACTCACACATGTCTTATTCCTCAGCTCCTCAGAGGATCTCTGCCTGTCTAGTATCTCCTTGATGGCCTCGCAGAATGGGTTCTCAGTTGAAGTTTCAGAGTACAGATTTTGATAGGAAAATTCGGTAGGAAGCTGAAAAGGAGTTAGGGATTAAATCTAAGTAAATCGAAGGTATTTTTTAGCTAACTTCAATGACTTTACTCACCAGTTTGTTAATCAAGTCAGCGATCTCCTTCAAAATATGCGAATTCCTCTCACTTAGTCCGTTTTGAAACTCAAGCTTTGTCTGCAGAACTGAAATGTTGATGTTATAATCGTTATAAAACGCATTAAGCTCAGCATTTGTACTCACTTTTGGTCTCGGTATCTAGGCGCAGGTATTTCTCTTGCAGGTCACGATTGCGTTGAGTAAGGGTATCCATTCGTCCCCTGAGACATTCCACCATTTTCGAATCTACATCAAGAGTTGAAGGCGGGGGATGATTGAAGACCACACCGGATCGGTCCACGTCCGCTTGAAGAAGACTCAGCTGGCTGCGAATGTTTTCCAGTTTCTTCACTGTGTCATCGCGCTCTGAACTCTGGGGAAAAATATTAAAAATTTAAATAATCGATAATGGTACGCCAAGCATTTAAGAATTTACAGTATCTAAGCTACTACCTTACCAACTTCTCGTACAAGCAGGAGAGACGTCTCCGCCAGGACTCCATAGTCTGGTGCTCATGAATGTTGTGCATGAGGAGGAACTCGTTCAGCTCGTTGTCCAGTATGCGGAGCATCTCAGTCTCCCTAAGATCTTGGATCGTTAGATCCTGCAGCATGCAGTTGGTGATTGAAATGCTGGTGGATGCGTCCACCTTGCTCTCCCCTGAGGTCTGTTCCAGATTGTCGGTAACATCCGCGGAGGACTCGGCGTTGTCAGTTGTGGGCATGCTGGCTAGTGTCTGAGTGACTTCCTGTAGCTTTGTTTGAAAAATGGAATAAATATAATTTTTAGTCTGGCACAAGTATATACGTAAATGTTATTCTATTTACAACATTGAAATGTTGTTTGAAATTACGACAGACGCTTGCTGATCGGGTTTCCGATTTGACGCTGCGAAAGTCGATCAAGAGATAAGCTCGGTTTGAGTAATCGAAAAAAATTCCAATTAATCTAATAATAAACTAAGCTGAGGAATAAGTAATGTCTCTAACGTCACTACCTCATCCGATGGGGTTGTGAGATGAATTTCTTAAAAGAAAACATAAACAAACGTCAGTTAAGTAATATGAAAGTTAAGAAAACTTATTTATTATATTTTCAAGTTAGATTTTGTTAAATATTAATTATAAATAAATTATTGTATTTTTCAGTTGCTTTTTGAGGTAGATCTTACTACTTCTATTTATAAAAATCTAATAACAAAAACTATTTAATATCCCATAAAACTACAAAATATCCTCTTAAATATATTACGTTATTTAACTAACTAACATACTAAAAATCAAATAAAGCGAAAACCCTAATAGTTCATGAATTATTCACCTTTCCCTTGGATTTCTCACCTGCTGGTTAAGCTGGGCTATACACTGGTCCTTAAAAAGCAACTTCTGCCTGGCCGTTAGCACAACCTCATCTAAATTGGCAAGCTGTGTCTTCAGGTGGCAGATCTCATCATGCTTTTCCGCCATCTCGTTGACCAGCGACTTCATGCACTCGGCCATCTAGAAAATAATTTAAAAATTCATTGAAAAACTTGCTTTATATAAAGAAAATATAATAAAGAATTTATTGAACAAGAAAAGAAATATAAAATCAAATCAATGGTGTGGGGAGTAAAGCCTGGATTTTTGTGAGTCGGGTGACTTGCTTTTGGAATCCCCAGATCCCCTTTTGCCTACCTTCTCGCTCTCGCTCTCCGGCAGGACCTGATCCGGTTTCATGCCCAGCAGCTGGTTGACAGTAAGTGTCTCCAGCGACACCTCCTTGATGCCCTCCCAGCTGCTGCGGTGGTAGCCAGACTGAACGAATTTGATAAGAGTGCAAAGATCTCTCCGCAGCTTTCGATTCTCGTCCAGGGCCTGTTGCTGTTGTCCCTGCATGGAGTTGAAGTAAGAGACTATTTTGCTATAAGCCTCATCCTCCAACTCGGACATGTTGCCCAAGATCACGCTGTTTACGTGGAGCAGGAAATCCACCCACTCTTGGAAGGTCACCAGCCGCAGTTGGGTGCTGAACTATTATGGGGAAGTAAAGAATACTGTGTTTAATATTTAAAATATTTAAATTATGACTTATTATGTTAGGAAATATGCATATTTAAGGGAATTAATCTTAATCTTAATCTTATTAATCTTAAGATATAGAATACCGTTACCCTCACCATAGTATCACCACAATCTTCATTGAGGCCATCGATCTCGCCCAGCCGCTTGAGGAAGATGCTGTTCAGCTCGAAATTCACCTGGCCAGCATCGCCAGCCTCCCGTATTAGTTTTTGGAGCAAACCGCGGTAGTATTCCGTGGGTAGAGCCTCCGTGCTGGAATTGCACTGGACATTGCTGCCGCAGGCCTCCAGATGTGATCCTCCTTCCCGCGGCAGGACTTGCGTGGTACTGTCGACACTTGGGCAGTCCTCCTCCTGATCCGGGCTGGGCTCACACAAGCAACTGGTGGACGGTGGCGATGGCGGGCTCGCGACCCCCTTGAGACCCATGGACTTGGCGTCCAGGACGAAGCCAGTTCTTTGGGAGCTCATTATGCTGATGTTCAGATCGTTAATCAAGTCGCTTTTCCTCAATCTTCAGCTTAGACTGTCATTGGGTTGATTTTTCCGAAAGCTTGTGTAATTAGACACATCGGAACGTTCACTTCGAGAGCGGCAATCTCAAGGCACTGCTGATCCGAAAGAGAGAGGGCCTCGGATGCAGTTCTCCTCCCCTTGAGGTGCACGCAAATCACTACGCGAAAAAGTCACAAATAAAAAAAAACGCCACCCAAAAGTTGTAAAGTTGTAAGTTTATGGAAAACAGAAACAGAACAACAGCAAAAAATTAACAAGAAAAAAAGCAAAAAAAATATAATATCTGATTCGAACCTTGGCGGCGACGTCAGCACTGCGTTCATATCTTTTGTTTGTAGGCTTCTGACGTAGCATGTAGTTTTGTTTATATTTTTCTTGTTTTATTTTTTATTTTGCGAGCTACACACACGCGTGCGTAGTAAGTATACGGTTTCAGCTGCTTATTTTTTATATTTTCGCCCGATCCGAATTCCGCGAGTTCAACGAGCAACGACGCTTCGCTTAAAACTGAAACCGAAACTGAATCTCGATCGCCCGCCGCCGAGCCGTGCTCGCTAGCTGGTTTGTATCAAGGTGGCTCCGCTCCCAGAGAAGCGTTCTGCGTTCTGCGCTCTCGTTCGCTCCGCTCCTCCCCGCTTATCAGTGCGTCGGCTGGGCCGAATTGGAGCGGCTTGTGTTGTTTGCCCAAGAACTTAGCGGTGCCCAGTCTCGGGTGTGTGGCTCCCAATGCCACACACACTCGCCCGGGATCCGTCGAGTCATCGCTGTTTGCCCAAGTTGCGGCTTCACTGCCAATTTTGTATAATTGGTAACTCGGCGGGGTATTTGCCGTTGGATAAATTTGTTTGGCCAAATTGATAACTTCCCGGCGTATGGGCCTGGTCATGGCAGGAGATAAGCTGAGTGTTCTCACCGGTTACACAATCCTATGAATGCCAAGACCGAACGCCTTCTCTCCCTTGAAAAAGATATACTAGGAAAGTTAAGGTGCTTGAAACGTGAAAGATATAATTGGATACAAGTCAAGAAAGATGTATATCTGAGAGTTCGGATACGGTATAGACTGGATATAAACAATGCACCATTGCTATCGAATTATAATCTTTCCCAAATTTATAGTTATTGTTCATTCCAAGGCTATATATTATCCGTTTCTACCCAAAAGAGACTCTCAGTTGTATAGCTATCAGAATGTATCTTTCAGATAGTTTTATTTTTCTTTTTTTTGCAGGCAGTCGGTAGGGACCAGACCATACAATCTTAAAATAATATAGTATATATATATAAGCAAAAATTTCAAAATACAACATACTTGCATCAACATGTAAACCTACAACTACATGAGCACATTAAAAAATTTTTGAGAATATTGAATTTAATTTAATATGAATGGAACGACTAAATAATATAGCTGTTGTCATCGAATCGATCTTTAGATCGACTAACCGAGACAATTAAATGAAAAATAGCTTAACTTTGTTAATTCTCTAACATATTTTAATATCTGATATATATATTTATTTATTTTACGGTTTGAAAAAAAAACGTTTTATTTTATTTTATTTTATTATTTAAGATTTATATCATATAACTGCCATTGGATGGTTTGTACAATTGATATGAGAGAACATACTCATATAAAAAAGCAAAAGTTTGCCAATTTTAAATTTGTAATATAATATATGAACTTCATTTAAATTTATTTTCATTCATTAGAATAGATCAAATTCCATAGCTTGTAAAGCTTTTTTTTTAAAGCCCGACAATCAGGGTAAGTAGAATAATATTTACAGTCTCCCCTGTACATCTTTAATCTTTTTTAAATATAATATTTTTTAACCCATAAACTAAATTAATTTTAAGATATTAAATAATTTAATATTATTTTATTTTACTTTATTTTATAAAAAAATTTGTTTTTAATTTTTAAAATTGTGTTTTATTTTGTTTTTTTAACTGGGGCTGCGATTTTGTTCGTTAGTGTATAGTCAAGTTACCCACCCGCGACTTAACCAAGATGAGCACAGCTCCACACCATTTGGTATATTTGTGCGCGTGCTCTAAAAACCAATCGACGGTCACACTGTGCGTGTCCCATCTCTATTATCAATCGCGTTTTTTTGTTTACAGATTTTGTGAAATCGGCTTTTTTGGATAAAAAAGCTTAAATACGATATTACAATGTCGGACAATGAGTACGAGCGCTTCGAGATCACGGACTACGACCTGGACAATGAGTTCAACATCAACAGGCCCCGCGGTCGCCAGAGTCGGCACCAGCAGATCTACGGTAAGCAGTGGTTTTAGCAACCTTTTTCCTAATAATAATATTAATATAAATTTATAAATATTTTCCAGGCATTTGGGCGGATGACAGCGAGGAGGAGAGCGGCGGCGAAGGCGGCAAACGGAGGGGCCGGTCCGCCCGACAGCCCAAGGACTACACCATGCCGGTGAACTTCGTGGCCGGCGGTATTCAGCAGGCGGGCAAAAAGAAGAAAAAGGCTCTGAAGGCTGAGGATGGCAACAGTGTGGCTAAGGAAGACGGCGGTGAGGCGGATCGCGGTGACCAGAGTGACGGCTCCTCGGCTAGTGCGCGACCCGCTTTTGGCGAACAGAGCGATCAGGATAGCTCCAACAGCTCCGAGGAGGAGGAGCGACCAGCGCTGAGCAGGGGCCAGGGCAAACCCGGCAGCAGTGGCACCACCTTTCAACACCGCTCGCACATCGCCAGCGAGCGGAACGTGGGCGCTTGGGAACAGCATACACGCGGCATTGGTGCCAAGCTGCTGCTCCAAATGGGCTACGAGCCCGGCAAGGGATTGGGCAAGGACCTGCAGGGCATCTCACAGCCGGTGCAGGCTCATGTGCGCAAAGGCAGAGGAGCCATCGGAGCCTATGGCCCCGAAACAGCTGCCAGCATCGGCGGACAGACAGCCAAGGCCATCAAGGTGGACGAGGATGTGCGCGAGGCCAAGGAGTTCAAGGAGCAGCTGAACAAGTGGCGCAAGGGCGGCGCCGCTGGAGCCGATTCACAGGAGCGTCAGGGCAAACGCTACTATTACAAGTCAGTGGAGGAGGTGATAGCCAAGGGGAACAAGTCCAGCCACCTGCTCTCGGAGAAGCTGAGCAAGAAGCTGGGCAATGTCCCGGTGATCGACATGACGGGGCCGGAGAAGCGCGTGCTCAGCGGCTATCATGCCTTGGGCCAGGCCAAAATCACGCCGGAGGAGACTTTATATGACGCCGAGCCGACGGAGAAAGGAGCTGCCACGGCCGCCTCCGTGTTTTCGATGCCCGAGCTGACGCACAACCTGCAGCTCTTGGTGAGCCAGGCGGAGCAGCAGATTATCGCCATTGACAAGCAGGAGCGGGAGTGCTCCAGTCAGCAGGCGGCACTGGAAAGCGAGCACCGCAAGCTGGAGGAGATCGTGCAGCTGGAGCGCAACCACATTCGCACCCTGGAGGAGGCCCTGGACCGCGTGGAGCGCCTCAGCGAGAATCCGGATCTGGAACTGCCGCAGGCGGAGCGACTCTTTCGGGAGCTGCTCGTGGACTATGCGGCCGAGTTCCAGGAGTTCGGCTTGTCTGACCTGGCGGCCGGCGTGATAGCGCCCCTCCTGAAGCGGGAGCTGCTCCACTGGCAGCCGCTGGAGCACCCAACGGAGCCGTTGCAGATGGTAAAGACTTGGCGGTCAATGCTGCAGCGCGGGGAGCCGGCCGAGCAGCAGCCGCGGAATGTCTTCGATCCGTACTCCTCGCTGATATGGGCGGGGGTGATGCCATCCTTCCGGACCTGCGCCGCCGCCTGGCAGCCCAAGGAGCACCCGCCCATGGCAGCTCTGCTCGATGCCTGGGCTCCCCTGCTGCCCACCTGGGTGCTGGACTCTGTGCTGGAGCAGCTTGTGCTGCCGCGCCTGGTGACCGGCGTCCAGGAGTGGGATCCCCTCACCGACACCGTGCCCATAGACAGCTGGGTGCTGCCCTGGCACGCCATCCTGGGTAGCAAGCTGGAGGAGGCCGTCTATCCGCAGATCCGCAGCAAGCTAGGCGAGGCTTTGCGCGCCTGGTCGCCGCAGGATCGCTCGGCCAGGGCCATGCTAACGCCCTGGCAGCAGGCCTTCCCCGAAGAGGAGATGCAGGAGTTCCTGCAGCGTCACATCGTGCCGAAGCTGCAGGCGACCCTCGCCGAGTTTGTTATCAATCCGCTGCACCAGGACCTGGAGTTGTGGCATCAGGTTTGGGAGTGGCACGAGCTGATCGAACCCATGTACATGGCTCAGCTGCTGGACAGGTACTTCTTCCCGCGCTGGATGCAGGTGCTCGTCCTGTGGCTGAATCAGTCGCCCGACTATGCCGAGATATCGCGCTGGTACACCGGCTGGAAGAGCATGCTGAGTGAGCAGATCATCCGCGAGCCCAGCGTCAAGGAGCACCTGCGTCGAGCCCTGGAAATGATGCATCGCGCCAGTGACGCTCTCCTTCAGCCTACGATGACGGCCACGCCTCCGCCGCCTATGCCGCCGGGTCCCGTTCCGGCGGGTCTCCTGCCGCCCGTCATGATGGTGGACTTGCTGCATCAACCCGCCCAGCTGGAGTTCAAGGAACTCGTCTCCCAGCGCTGCGCCGAGCTGGGCATCATCTTTGCTCCCCTTCCCGGCCGACGGGAAATGGGCAAGCAGGTGAGAATATTTGCATTATTATCTTATCTTAATTGATTTATTAATATATTAATTGCAGATTTATCGCGTTGGCAAGCTCTTTTGTTACATCGATCGCAACGTGTGCATGCTCAGCGATGGCAGCTTCAGCAACTGGCAGCCGGTGGGACTTAATCAGCTCCTGGAACGCTCACAAACGGGTGTAGTTTGAGGGACTTAAGAAACTCTGACCACTTCAATTCCAATTGAAGGACAGTTTTCAAAAACTTGTTTATTTTTAAGCAATTATGATGTGATCCATAAATATGATAAACATTTTAATATTAAATAAATAAAGAAATAATAATATTTAAAGTAAATTTATTTGTATATCTTAATATCTGCAATTGCTGGCTTGTGGCTGGCTGCTAGATGGATGGTGGCTGGCTGGTGGCTGGTGGCTGGTAGGTGGCTGGTGGCAGATTTGTTAACCTTTTAGAAACTAGCACAAAAACGCTTTCCGAGTGGAATTTACTGCATTTTTGGCTGAGTTATGAATATTTAAAAACATAAATTGTTGATATTTTGACCCTTACTTTTCAAAAAATTATTATATAAAA